>JAVTVY010039017.1:0-16953 GCA_036873755.1 Hanleya hanleyi | reverse complement strand
GTTTGAATATCATTTCGCACAGTCGCATGTTATTTAATTGACCATATGGGGCAGAATTTGTAAACATCCTGTGAAATATGAGAGGAAAATGCAGGTCACCAAACTTGAAAAAAGAACACAAAAAATAAAATAAAAAAACAGTGGAACAGCTAAATGGAACCTTTTCAGCCCTATCCTGCTTCCCCTCCAGATAGGGTTGATTTTAGCAACGCACCAGTCTTTGAACGACTGTGGTTCGATATTTTTCTCCTTCCAGGAATACATTTCATGTTATGACCTACTTCCTGTTTGTCTTCAACGTACTACTGGGTCTGTTCTCATGCTTACGAAGAATCCTCCTGGCACTTGGTTTTGGTCTGTTGAACCTTGGGCGACTGGATCGCAGCTCCATCATGAGAGATTGGGAGTCTTTTGACGCAGGTAGGTGGCAAGTCAGTCTAAAACAATACTCTTCATTGACATGATAAACTTATTAATTAACCATACTGAAATAACTATTTCCTCCTTCGAACCGAAAATGTATGTGGGTTCAGGAAGTTGGGCGTTGAAATTGCTCGAGAAAGCGCCTCTCATCATTCTCATCGTCTGATGTCCTGTGGCATAGATTGAGTCATATGCCCGGAAATACTATATATAGTTAGGGAATCTTGGTCACATTAGGTCCCTTATATCACGGACGTTATACCCATGTCGATCATTCGATTCATCGTCTGTCCAAGGATTGAGGTGGAAAAAATTGACGACGTCTGGCGACTAAAAGGCAACCATATGACTCCACAGGAAAGCTTCCTTCGGTACCTCAGAAGCGGTCTGATTCGCTGCACAGAAGTTTTTTGAGGCAAGGATTTATGGGTGCGTTGTCAAGTTATCAACAGTTCGATGTTCCGAACCTGTTGACACTGTTAAACAGCAAGGGAAAGGCATTTCCATCCTTGTACACAACGATACTGTTAACGTTAGTTTTGCATGTCATCATGTCTTCCCGTGTTCGCTCATGGAAGCGGCACAGTGCATTTATGCTCGTATTAACGAATATATTAACCCTGATTGACCAATGAAATTGCCTAAAATACGAACAACATGGGAAATTGGATTATATAAACAAAAGCATAAAATGCGATTTTTAGCCTTTAAATCCGTTATACATGTATGAACATCCAACACATTTGATTGGTCCAAATTTGATCGACGAAAATGTGGACGGCTTATGGATGAGAATCAAAGGCATCTAGAACGTCTATAATTTATATATAATTTATTTATATAACTTAATTAATTATATAATTCAACTGCCTCATTTCTATGATCCAATGACCATTGCGACAGTTTTATTGACGATGAGTATGCAAACGATATATATACAGGTACTGTATTGGCTCCTTTTATGTTTCATACGATGTTGAGATAATATAAGTCGATCACTTAACAAACGGGCTTCAATCATACAAGATGTTTTTGTCCTCTATCGGCCGATATTTTGAATGCATTGTACCCACAGTCTGTTATATATGCTGATAATGTATCATGTCAGTTTAAAAATTTCCATCAAGGTTATAAATCATACATGGGCATGCTGGAATTAGAGGCTACTCATAATCATCCCATCGTCAAGGCTTTCATTGAAGTAGTTCAGAATCAAGTGGCAACCACATCACAGGACGCACCAGCAGTTTATGCAGTGGAACTGGTGGAAAATGGAATTTCCAAATCAGGTAACTTTATATTCGTGATAATTACGCGTAGTGCTTTGCCAGTGCATTTCATGCGAACTCCCTTAAACACATTAAAGTCACGCGCCTGCCAGCAAGTGGGAATCTGGCTTGAGTTGTTCCTGGCCATGGGGTATTTGCCAAAATATATTCGTCGAATTATCCCGTCGCCACCTGGTGGCGGGTTCGATAGATTGGCATGCTGATTTTTTTTTAACTAGAATATGTGTTGATAATGATAAGTATCTATCCCGAACATGCCGTGTAATTATTCAGATACTGTGGACCTGTAACATGGATATGCCTGTATTACAAGCGTCTAATCCGTCATCCATAATTCAGCCGTCGTCCATTAGAGAATATCCGCGTCCATAATCCAAAGATCTATTCCATATTCCATATAACAGTATTAGCACCAAATTCAAAAAGACAATCATAGTATACATAAACATAGGCTTGTTTCCTGCAAGAGAAGCGGTCAACAGTTTTCAATGATGCCGGCAAGACATCATGATGTTCCAAAAATATCAAATCCGTATCGCTGATCAGTATTCTTAATCCATAATATTCGTTGTAAAGTCGTCATCTAAAGAATGATGTATCTCAGTCACGCTTTGACCGTGACCGTTCATATGAGCACCATGAGGATCTTGAAGTACATGGGTTCATACGGCCCCTAGCCCCGGGTTAAGCGGAATTAGACACAAGTTACGAAACGTAGCACCATAGATCTTTCGTAGCTGTATTCCAATAAATCCCGAACTCGACCATTTCAAATTTATCGCGGTCTTATATTCATCACATGACTCGGCTTTGGTTCTTTTGGAGTTTGGAGAATCTCGGTACATCGAATCATGATATATATATAATCCGGCCTGTCAACTTTTGCGACAATTGGTGGAATTTTTGAAGCTGCCTCTCCCGTAAAGTTGCATATGGGTGCGATCGTCTCATTTTTAAATGTGAGTTTCAAATCCATTTTATAGGTTTCTAAATGTATGATTTCGTACATCTCTATATCGAGCTTATTCTAGTGGTAGACTTCTATTTCTGTAGTTCGACACATTATTCTCTTTGGTTCCGATATTCTATGTATTGTCTTCGTCATATTGATTATTATGTCCTGGGCTTTTTGGGACCTGTCCAGGCTTGTGGAGGGGGAAGCATTGTCTTTTTGAATTTGGTGCTAATACTGTTATATGGAATAGGTCTTTGGATTATGGACGCGGATATTCTCTAATGGACGACGGCTGAATTATGAATGACGGACCAGACGCTTGTAATCTCCCATATGGTCAAACTATATTAGTTCGATTCTCATCAGATCGAATATTTGCTTTCCTACGTCGCAGTAGACTTGTAAGTTAAGCAAGCCCGTGGCCTAAACATTCTTGAGATACATGGTGTTAACAAGCAAAATTCTGAGTAAACACACTTTTACTCGCTGATGTGAGAAAAAATGGATCAATTGTTTGAGCAAGGGTCAACCAAAACACACCCCGCACAGGACGTGATTCTCATAAGATTTGAAAGTGAATACCATATTCGACTCCCATCATCTATAAGAAAATACAAATTCAGGTTTCAAACTAAATAGTTCATTGAGGAATATTGATTTTTATTTCACAGATTTACCCGGAAATAAATTGGCGGATTCAACGAGACGCATTCATAAAAGATGGCCCAAGAATAAATGGCTGCTGGCATTAACCTTGACCCGGAACTTGTCTCTCACAGTGGATCGCATCAGAAGGCGAAGGGAAGATTTGAAGGCAGACCATATTCAAATGGTGTGTAATATACAAATACAAGCATACACCCACCCGCCCCTAGCCTATTCGTATCGCCCGGGGAATGACTGCCCACATGGATGAGTCACAATGCATTTAATCACTATCGGGCTAATAGTATCTGATCTATATTTTGAGTAGCATATTTTGTCTCAATCTGGACCCCACTGAGAAAATAGTTCACAGATTATCTAGTAAATTATTGGTTTATATTTCTAACCGAATTTCGAAATCGCGTTTCGTTGTTGCTGCTCTTCAAGAAATCTTCTAATTTTCTGACACTTCTATCTGCCGAACGTGTATTTACCGATTTGGCCTTTCTTTACGATATCGATCGGACGTTCAGACTGGAAGTATGAAATAATTTTCGAAGTACTAGAGTGGCATATGACTTATTTTATCTCCAGTACCGTTGCATATACGGTAGTGCGGATTATAGAAGTATTATCAGCCATTATCGGCTGATGATATGAGGCTAACCTTTGCACTAATTTTCCAGAACCGCATGATTTCACTCTATTATGTCCACGGCAAAATGATTTGCAAAACATACATAAACTTTTCGAGACGTCTGTGCCTTTGACATCAGAATTGCCATTTGCATGCCATTCCTCGTCTATCTGCCTCTTAAACATGCTCGCCTTTACCAGATCCCAGTTGCAGTCACGTGAATGTTGTCCAATGTGATATACAGAGAGTACATTAAGAGAGTCTCAATGTACTGATCCTCTTTACTCACCTCAACTTTCCGTAGGTATTTATCAGGCTCTCTTGTGTCTGTGTCTGGTTAATGAGTGTAACTAGTTCGATCTGAACAATGAGTGTATTTGGATTCTGTTGAAGCAGTTGAAAATATGGTCTTTGACTCGAAACAAAGAATTTCGAAGCTGGTATATTTATTCTGAATATCTCAAACCCCATGTTTGTACCTGCGTTTGCTTGATTTCGTCTGGGTAATATTTAATTGTGGTTAAATATTTTTGTATTAAAGTTTTAGCATTTGGTAATACAGCTAAATCGGGCTCTTCCAACCCCAGACTTCTTAACAGAAAAACTACCAGAAAATACAAAACTGAGCTATCAGGCTATACTCATCCATCAAGCCATGATCCGGCGATGTAGAATCGGCCTTACTCGATTAAATCAAGAACATTTACTAAACAAAAAGAGACAGTCTGTATTCCATTCCACGAAGATCTCACGGTGAAACATAGTTTTATCGACTGTATAGATTTTAAGATTGTGATAGATTCTGTTTATCGAGCAACTACTTTAGAATATCTTTTTAGTCGGGTGAAATAAGACTGTATCTTAGGTTATTTTCAAGAAATCAGTTGGTTGCATAAGTTTAAATGTGTGTGCTTATCTTTTGGTAAAATGTGTTGATGTCTGGTGAAAGAAGACTGTATCTTAGATTATTTGAGAGAAATCGGTTGGTTGCATAAGTTTTAATGTGTGTATGTTTTAATGTGTTGGATTACTAAGTTACTGGCTTGAATACTTAGAATTTTGTTTGATCGTCGCTATATAGCTGAAATATTGCTGAACGCGACGTTAAACCTTAATTCTCTCTCACTCTCTCTTGATTACTTCTGGATTGCTCGGTTGTTGACTTGTTTTTGTTAAAATACTTAGAATTTTGTTTGATCGTCGCTATATAGCTGACATATTGCTGAACGCGACATTAAACCTTAACTCTCTCTCTCTCATGCCCGAGTTATGTAGATCCGACATTTAATAATCTGCCTTAATTCACAGTACGAATTTCCACGTCAATAATAGAATTACCCTTTTTCGTGTAATTAGCATCAATAACAAATAGCCATAAGACGAAAACACAACACGATAAGTTCAAGAAAGAGAGAAGCGATAAACAGGCAATATGGCATCATGCTGTTCTTTACATAAGATTCTTCTCTCTGACCAGTACTTCTTATCTGGGCCCATCTCACCAGTATTCGTTGTATTACAGGCGTCTAGTCCGTCAATCATAATTCAGCCGTCGTCCATTAAAGAATAGCCGCGCCCATAATCCAAAGACCTATTCCATATAACATTATTAGGACCAAATTCAAAAAGACAATCATAGTATACATAAACAGAGGCTAGTTTCCTGCAAAAGAGAAGCAGTCAACAGTTTCAATGATGCCGACAAGAGATCATGATGTTCCAAGAATATAAAATCCGTATCGCTGATCAGTATTCTTAATCCAGAATAATCGTTGTAAAGTCGTCATCTAGAGAATGATGTCGCTTTGCTTGTGTCTGTTCATATGAGCACCATGATGATCTTGAGGTACATAGGCTGATACGGTCCCTAAGCCCAGGTTAAGCGGAATTAGACACAAGTTACGAAACGTAACGCCATAGATCTTCAACATGCGATATGTATCGCCAAATTTGAGAAAATTTGAGTGGAGGCGTTTGATGGAATAACCCTGTTTTATAAGTTTCTGCAACAATGTTTTGTGACGTTGATTAAAGTCGTCATATTTAACACAGGATCTAGCAAATGCTACTACGCGAGATATGCATACGCCATATGCAGGTCTCACAGGAATATTACTGTCCAGAAATGGATAGTATTATTAGTCATATCACACATTTAAGGCAAGTCCCAGAACTTGGGAGCAGTTAGCAAGGAAGCTTTTACAAAGTTAGATTTGAAAATCGTCTAAAATGAAGTAGGGAATAAGACAAAAATAATTTTGAGGTTTGAGCTCGGCGTTGAGCTCTGTCATTGTTATTCGGGTGCTGTAATTTAGTAACTATGGCTTCTAAATAATTTTTGTTACGTTGGCTTTACCTAAAGCGGACCTGGTGAGTGTAATCTTAATATGACTTTCACTATTGATCACTTTCCACTTGACTATCATATTTTTTTTTCAGGAAATGTCGGAAGAATCAGGACATGAAAAACCATTTGCAGAAATCCGTGCCGAAACATCAGTACAGACACGTCTGTAAATCCAGGGTGCTAGTAACAACTTTTCTCAATTGAAATCTCCTGTGGATCTCAGCGATGGAATATTATATCCGATACTTCTCTTTTGCAAGAATTTCGGCATTACGACAGCTTCAACCTAAAGAAGGAACTTAATTCACGGATAAATTTAACTCTTGTGAAATTTCAATCGAATTTAAGATACGTTTCAATCAATACATCCCATAAGCATGTTCGGCTTCCTCGTGATTTTCTGAAGTTAACTTTAGTTTTGAGTTTACATATCGCAGAAAATTGAGAACATTAGTGTTATACGTGAGAGTACACTCGATGGAGGCAACTTGATAATATATGTGTGATGGAACTCAATCGAGGCAAACCGAGAATATTAATGTTACATGAGTGGGCAGGCAAAAGCGAATAGACACAAATCGAGAATATAACTGTTATATGTTAGAGCAGACTCAATCTAGTCAAAGCTTTCGAGTAAATTCGACCGAGGTCAATTGATAATGTTATTGCTATAAGTGCGAGTAATCTCAATCGGGACGACTACTTACGTGCGAGTGAACTTAATAGCCCTTTCATAAAAGGGAATAATCTCTTCACTGCACGCCTGTAAGGTCGGAACAATGAAAATCTGCTTTCAGTAAGTCATCGCTTCCGTTCCGACTTGTGCAAAGGACCCCGCCATTATTTTAAATCATGGATTGATACCTTTTGCAGTTTTGCTTGAAAAACTGTCTAATTCATGTGAATATCAGTATCTATTTTTACATACGAGTCGATAAATTCTGAATACATTATATTCGATAATAGTAGTGCTATATCCATTGGTTTTAGTATATAAATTCTATTTAATCTACAATTTTATGTACACTTGTCCATAAGCGGGCTCTGATACGGATCCATCCGATGTCACCAGATACAGCTGCAGCCGATGTGCATTTGAGAATGTCTGCCATAGTCCTGTCCTGTACTGCGTACCAACACGAGTAAACTTGAGTATTTCAAATCGCGGAGGCTTGCCAAGACATCTTAATCATACATTTAGGTACATTTTAGTGACGGTGTTTAACTTGATCCGCGAATTTTGCATTTGAATATCACCAGGGCGACAGAAACCGTTTCTTTCTCAACGTTTAGACTGCAATTTGGACATTCGTTTCAATATATGCCAAAGTTAACATGCTCGACGAGTACCACAAGAAATGTGTTGCATAGACGTACGTTACAATGGGTTTTGAAATGCATCGCTGACGCCTTCTTCTCAAACTGTCACTCACCTGATGATTGATCAACTATTCATAGTGCACTTAATATCCGTTGTACATTGAAGGTACATGCAAGTGAAATCATCCTCACGTTATTATAGGAATACGCCTTAGGTGAAATGTACCTCTTCTGTACCCATGTCATACCTTCTCCATGCTTCCGAATCTTTATATTCTTAGTGTTCTGATTGCTCGAAGGCGACCATACTGTTTCAGTGGTCGATCGCGAAAATTCACTGGCACCCCGAAAAGATCATAGATCAGGTGGGTAAAATGCCACTTCGATATAATTAGCGGCTTAGGACGATTTGATTGTTGGAAATATTTCCCCCAAAATTTAATAAATCCAAAATGGCCGCCAGGTCGTTTGACCAATTTGCTTTCTTCGGAGTCAATAGGTTGGTCACCCGGATCCTAATGACCACCTCGTATCTCTATTTTTCAGCGGCCTGAGAAAACTGAAATTTGAGAGGATTTGGGACAATATTCTGGCCTTTTTTGACCGGTTTGCAGGTGTGACTTGCAGTTCCACGATACTCCACAACAAGGTGGATCATTGCTGTTAAAATAGGTAGCAGCATTCTTGTTATCATGGAAAACATCTAGGTTGTTAAGTTAGAAATCGTCTCCAAAGCTGAAAGCCTATATTTTCCAGGCTTCGCTGGGTCAATCCGTCTAATACAACATGCGGGTAATTACTTTATTTTTATTGGTACGTGGCAGCCATATTGTTCAACCACACATTCCACAATTAGCCAAGCTCGTCGATTACGTATACCAAGCTATAACTACGCATCGATCAGATTAGTTAAGTGTGAAGACTTCATAGATCCAGCGGTGTCGAAGAAATGAAAAATGAAACAGTAAGTCTTATCATCATCGTCATTAAAAACCAAAAAAGTAACCATCAACAAATTATACTAGACTTCGAGCCTATGTTTATGTATACTATGATTGTCCTTTGGAATTTGGTGCTAATACTGTTATATGGAATAGGTCTTTGGATTATGGACGCGGATATTCTTTAATGAACGACGGCTGAATTATGAATGACGGACTAGACGCTTGTAATTGTGATTGGCCGGATTCTCTTCCACTTTCTTCACCTGCCAATGAAAATGCCGGATTTCTATTTAAAAAAATTGAATTGACCAATTAAACCAGAAACACCAATTATTAGAGATATTGAAATCTTCATAAACGACGATTGTCTCCCATACGGCTATTGAATCTTAACATGAGCTTTCGACATCGTAAAGTATCCCTTTCTGGACAGTAATATTCCAGTGGGACCTGCATATGGCGTATACATATCTCGTCTAGTAGCATTTGCTAGATCCTGTGTTAAATGTGACGATTTTAATCAACGTCACAAAACATTGTTGCAGAAGCTTATAAAACAGGGCTATTCCAACAAGCGCCTTCACTCAAAGTTGCTCAAATTTGGCGATACATATCGCATGCTGATAGCAAAATACGAGCGTAGCGTGCAAGATGTATGGCGTTACGTTTCGTAACTTGTGTCTAATTCCGCTTAATCCGGGGCTAGGGGCCGTATGAACCCTTGTACTTCAAGTTCCTCATCGTGTTCATATGAACAGTCATAATCAAAGCGTGACTGAGATACATCATTCTCTAGATGACGACTGTACAACAATTATTATGGATTAAGAATACTGATCAGCGATACGGATTTTATACTTTTAGAACATCATGATGTCTTGTCGGCATCAGTGAAAACTGTTGACCGCTTCTCTCTTGCAAGAATCTAGCCTATGTTTATGTATACTATGATTGTTTGGTGCTAATACTGTTATATGGAATAGGTCTTTGGATTATGGACGCGGATATTCTTAATGGACGACGGCTGAATTATGAATGACGGACTAGACGCTTTTAATTGTGATTGGCCGGATTCTCTTCCACTTTCTTCACCTGCCAATGAAAATGCCTGATTTCTATTTAAAAAAATTGAATTGACCAATCAAAAGTTTGAAAGCGAAACATATCCCATGGTGCATTGATGTTTCTATACAAATCTATTATGTATATCACTCTTAAACCGCAAATGTTTGGAGGAGGGAAAGCATTTAGAAATTGTTGTTTGACCACTTTTAAGTGTTGGATGCGACAGGTTAAAATGTTGCGTTTAACAATTAAAAGTGGTGAATACAAAACTTTCTAATGCTTTCCCTCCCCCAACCCTCTAGATGTTAAATCTGACATTTGCGTTTTGAGAGTATGTTGAGTCAAGAAACTCTGCTGTGTAATTGCTTTACACCACTGAAATAGATTATATACACAAAGAAAACATTTTCTTTTGTAATCATTCTAACTGAAGATTCGTGTACATTAATTTCGCTGCTGTTTCCTAAATGAGAAGCATCAGATCCCTCTAATGACCGTATTTAGGCGTAGACGAATCGGTCGTTCATCCCACAATTACAAGAGACTTGTTGGGATATTGGAACATAGGAAAAGGAACAATTATATCCGAAACAACAGGATATTTTTCTATTCCAACTTCAAAGAGGAACTATAACGATTTGATAATGAGCGTACATTCTTTAGAGCTAGCTTCATAAATAATCAGAAGGCCCGTCGTTCTATAAAGCCGGTTACAGAAACTCTCATGAGAGAGACGAAGTGGCGAATAGACGGTTCGATTACCATCACAGCTTTCCTACAATATTTCGTCTATATTTGATAAGTAATATCAAATGCTACACCAACCCCAAAGAATAGTTGGATGAGACGATTGATTCAGTGCAGCTGAATTATATCTGCAATTGTACAGACGGTTTGCTGCATTAAGCGATGTTACATATACCATATCTACTTACGTGACGATTTAGTGTCCCTTGTAATTATGTGCACATGGAATAGTTCACCTTAATCCTATTTCACATGTGGGATCGAATTCCGCCCTCCCAATGCCCCACAAGTGAGCTTTTCGCTAATGCTCCGACACGGAGAATTATTGAGAGCTGGAACTGTGGAAATTTGTACCTTATCATATGGTAGTCATTTGGAGCTTATTTACATATGGACGGAATAGTGGATCAAGGATAAATTGAAAATGGCTGAATGTGGGTCTCAGAAAAGTGATGTTTTCAACTATTTTCTTCACATTTTAAATTTTTATGACGCTTAAAGTGCGCAAGAACTACTTATTTTATATAAGATGATTATTTACTGGTTTTCGAAGAAAATCCCATAAAAATGACTTTTTTGGCCTTCTACGTGTGGCCGTCTAACTCCCAGTATCATTAGTCTTTTGTTCGTTAGATCATGTTTGAACCCATGTGAGCCTGAAGGGCTTTGAAGGTGAAGAATTGTCTTATTATCTCCGGTGAATCCAAAACCATTACCGATCTATGAAACGAGCAGGGTATATTTCAAAAAATTTCTGCCGCTGCAGTATCGGATATGGTTGATGAACCGTTAAACAGCCTATCTAACCGCAAGCCGTCGCTGATATACATGTCGTTACCAGTATTTATCCGCTCATTTGATGTCAGGTTATCTTTGATGTCTCCTCACATCTGTAGACTTCGCTTATTATAGTCTTGCCTGACCGCGTGAATAAACAACCTTCGTATATCCTCAATAAATTGCTAGATCCGACGGCGATGGTATATATACTGTCCAAGTAAGCTTAAGCTCAACGATGTGTTCAATTATCCCGCTCTTTAGAATTGGCACGAACCTAACACAGCGCTCTCTCTGCGTTTAAAGAGCTATTAGTTAAATTGTTTATTAGTTATAGCTTCTATCGATCGAACAAAGTTTTTATTGGTTTGTGTTGTTGCTGTGTGGTTGTTGTTCCATGTACTACTCCAGTTGCCATGATACCTGTTCATGAGATTTTAGTAACTGGTAAGACATTCTTCTCAGTATTGTCTATATAACCTGAACAACGACAACTGTGGGAGAACGACGATATTATTCATTGTCTTGAGAAAGAATTGAAGAAACTGATTCAGCAAAATTATACCAATCACCATCTTCAACCAAAGTGTCTCAAATTTGTTGCTATGTACACAGCTAGAAAAAAGGTGATAACTGAGTTGGAGCCATCATCCTTTTTTATGATCACCTTTGAAAATGATGGCCATCAACTAGGAAGAGTGATGAGCCGTGATTGTAAATTTAGGTCATCACCTTTCAATGGTGATGAGGCAACATCATCACCCTTAAAAGGTGATGGCCGTCACCATTTAAAGGTGATGGCTCTAACTCATCACCTTTTAAAGGTGATGAGCCAGTCTGATCACCATTAAAGGGTGATGGGCCATCACCTTTTTTTCTGGCTGTGTATCACACTCTGATACAAAAGTACGATCGTGATGTGTGCGTTATTAGCTTGTGTCTAATTCCGTTTGGCAATAATCGTGTACAACAAGCTATTCAAAATGTCCCTATGAACAGACACAAACAAAGCGACCTTAAAAAATGTGGACCTCTTCACCTTTGCAATATTGTCTTATTTTTCGTCTCCCTTGTGGATACGGAAGGTTTTATTGACGAAGGCTGGCTACTGAATGTAGGATTTGACGCTTGCCTTTATACCTTTGATAATAAGTTCTACCGCTGTCTCAACCAAAATTTAATAAAGCAGACATTTGAATTCGAATCGGGTTAACCCAAGTTATTTTCACAAATCGTGATATCTCGAGCGACAAAAAAGTTGGACTTTGTTCGAGTAGAACCATACACAAATCAAAACATCCATTACGTCCTAGCCGCAAACTCGGAAGTTCTGAGTGCCTCTTCAGAACAAACCAAAACAATTATAGTCATTTACATCGATCTATCACTGGGAAGATGTCTATATACTTCCTTTCACCGTTACGAGATAGATGTATCTGAACTTGTGTGGCTGCAGACCTTTTGATCTGAAGGCCGTGAAGGCCAGTAATTGTTCCACTATTCCGTGCGGCGGAGCATGAGACTATAATGTATGGCAAAACGATTACCTTTCATCATTTTCTTGGAAAGAGAGCAAAGATTATTTCATAAAAGTTAATAAAGCTACAATGACAGATAAGTAGACGCTGGGCCGTTAAGGGAGTTCGCTATCTTTCAAATACAAAATAGTTGCTGGTAGTCTTATACTGAATTATAAGCGTCAGGTCCGTCGATCATGATTCAGTCGTCCATTAAAGAATATCCGCGTCCATTCCATATAACAGTATTAGCACCAAATTCAAAAATAAAATCTTAGTGTACATAAACATAGGCTAGTTCCCTGCAAGAGAGAAGCGATCAACAATTTTCAATCATGCCGACAAGACATGATGTTCCAGAAATATCAAATCCGTATCGCTGATCAATATTCTTAATCCATAATAATCGTTGTAACATCGACACCTAGAGAATGATGTATCTCAGTGACGCTTTGATTGTGGCTGTTCAGAGGAGCATCATGAGGATTTTGAAGTGCATGGGTTCATACGGTTCCTAGCCCCGGGTTAAGTGGAATTAGTGGAAAAGTTATGAAACGTAACGCTATAGATCTTGCACGCTACGCTCGTTCTTTGCTATCAGCATACGATATGTATCGCCAAATTTGAGAAACTTTGAGTGTAGGCGCTTGGGTGTATAGCCCTATTTTATAAGTTTCTGCAACAATGTTATTTGACGTTGATTAAAATCGTCACATTTAACACAGGATCTAAAACATGCTACTGGTCGACATATGTATACGCCATATGCAGGTCCCACTGGAATATTGCTGTCCAGAAAGGGATAGTTTACGATGTCGAAATCGTAATCATCTCTTTTGTCATAAAGTAGACGAGAGAGAAGGCCTGCTTCATTTTTATAGAGATATAGGTCTTAGTATGGTGTGCCTGTAGGTCTAGCTGTAGTTTCCTTCAAATCCAGTGAAGGTGGATATATATCCTTCACTGCGTCATTTGTGTAGCGATTATGAAGGGCTACCTTAAAAAAGATTATAAATGTTGACCATGTTGTTTTTATGTACATAAAAGATTCTAAGAAATTATATGGATTTCTATGTTCAATCAAAAACATGAACTCAGCATGGTATCTTCTTAAGAAAAATATATATGAAGAGCATTCAATTTCGTTACTTATGTCTTTACCATATGTACTACTGATCGAATTAGCCACAAAAAAATGGGCCCCCTCACCATACCGATTTCTGGCAATATTGTAATGATCACACACTCTGGCCACCACATAATGTAATTGAAATACACCATAGTGATGTTCAGAACAAGTACCGGTCAGGATAACGGTTAATTATACACTTCTCCGACATCTCAGTACTTCTTGATACGATACTTCGATATAACGTCTAGGATTCTGACACCACAGGTATAGAGATATCTGAACTCCTAGGATAAGATAGGTTGAACTTAAACTGCATAGATGAAGTTAACACCTTGTCAAGTTTCAACATAATAAAAAGTATGGTTTTATTCGCCATTGAAATCACAAGATATATATATATATATTGTATATAGTGATGTGTCGTGGCGTGATGGAACGTGACGTAAACACTCACATTACACTGATCAAATGACCTCTGTGAATACATATAATATATAACACATGAACTATCATAGATGGTTATGGGTAATCATGGGTAGTTACAGGTCACTCATCATCTTAATATAACCTTCAGAATAGTACCACTTCAGTGTAATTAACCCGTAACCGCTTACGGGTGTTATGGGTTTTTACCACTGTAATACCCCGTAATTTTTTTACGGCTATTACGGGTTTGTTATGGGTATACTTCCTCACTAGGTATATTTGTACCACAGGTACAACATCAGAGTTATACTCCGTAAATTGGTACGGGTATTACGGGTTATGGACTTATTACCGGATTTTACGGGTTCTGGGTTTTGTCATCTATAAGCACTCAAAACATCAATTGCACACATCCGTACCACCCAGTAACTTCTTACGGATACTACTGGTTAGGATTATTCATCTCTAATAGTCATCATAGTACAGATATGTCTATAACACCACGTATCTCTTTACGGGTCTCTTACGGGTGTTACGGGTTATGGGTTTGTTACGGTTACAGGCTTGTTATGGGCTTTTAAGGCTCATCTCTAAAATGTATGGGGCATCTGTGTGGTGGGGTAAGGCTTCTATATTTGTCACTCGGTGCCATATCATCAGTGTAAGAACCCATATTGTACCTTATTGGCAGGTCTTCTCGGTGAGAAAGCTTAGAGCAATCTGACTTCTGATCCACTCGTCGACGTATTTATATATTCCCGCTCGTGCATTGATAGGATAGCGCGCCCCTATCGGGAACCTCTCAAAATACCAAAACACTGTACAGCCACCCATAAGAGTTCACACTACGTCTTATTAAACATTTCACAGACAATAATTCCAAGAGAATAAATAACTATTATGCCTGTGAGAATAATCAGATCGTTAGTTAACACTAACAGCGACAATAAATAGTTATAGCAAGATACGAATCTGTAAGGATATGTCGTCGTAAAACAACATGGCGGACATCGGCCAGAACTTGTCAGCAAAGATGCATAAAAAATAGCTATAACTCCACAAAAGTATTATGTCATCACCTGTCAGCAAATTGCTAATGATCTGTACCAGGCACTGATACAATCTCGGGAAAACAGCTGTTAGAATTTCTCTGAATTGATCAGGTGGGCCTTTTAAAGGCATAAAACGAAAATTAGGCCATCGATAACACATGTACATGTTAGGCTTCTGTACTGGAAAAACGATCTCAATAGAACTCACAATGGAACAAAACAGTACAGCATAGAAAGCTGGTCGTCTCACTACCCTCTGCTTAATTGTCAGCCTTCCACGGCGACAATAAACCACAAAACAACAAATCTGTAACTTCGAAACAGCAGAAAGTTACATTACATTTACCATTTCAGCAAAAATAGATATACATGTACATTACCCACTTACTCTCAAAATAATACCGTTATATAGAATTCTGTGCGGAGTAGGTTCTCGCCAAATAACATTTCAGGTTAACCCAGAATTATATACGGATTAAGTTTAAGTATTTCAAGTAGATGTATCACAACATACAAGAGAGTAGTATCATTATCAATGAGTATGGATAATGTTCTTAGCAGTCATTTTACGTAGAAATATAACATCTATCTCAGTTATGTACAACTATATTCACGGGTGGTTAAACAGACATAAATACGACCTTGTTAGTGATAATTCGACTGAAACAGCTAATTTACTTTAATCAAACACATACGGTTCTGCTGCGGAGATAACTCTCGCCAAAGAACATTTCAGGTTAACTCAGAACCATAGAATGTAAAGTTAACTACTAAGTTTGATTAGATGTTCACCATAGAATATAAAAATTAACATTCATCCTACTGTTCTCTTTTGTCGGGTCGACTCCGTTTTGAGGGTACAGGTTCAGAACCTCCTGGTCTACCGTGATGCTTCTGTCTCTTTCGTATTTCAGCCATCTTCTGGAGGAAATCGGGTCTGGCTGGTTGTGGCAGGGACCACTTTGTAACAACAGACTTCAAATGATTCAATCCTCTTTTAGGGATTTTGAAAGTGCGATGCCGGTCTGCAGTTTCCGTAGATATTACGGTCTTCTCTGGGAGGTTTGTCTCTTCTGGGTTAGAGGGGTTCTTGGGGACTGTAGGCTCATCAGGATGTAGTACCTTTTTCATCAGCCCAGTCACCTGGCCGTCTCTTTGCCGCCCCTCGAGAAAACCGTTCACTCTCGACATCAAATTGAGAAGAATTTGGGACTGATGCTTTCTGGCCTCAACGAGAGTTGCTTGACTGTCAAAGCTCCCCCGGAACAGGGGTCGCATCACATTCGCCTGAGCTGTGAGACTTTCTTCAAGTTCGGTTGTTGATGTAGTCCTTCTAGGCACACATTCAACACTCTATAACGAGTATTCTTGGCCGACATCTAAGCAGTCATCTCACCCAGATGACTGTTGGTTATCATGAGTTGATTGGCCAAAGGGCGCATATCCTGCTCCGGGGGAAGTATTTGTTTCCGGGCAGCGACTATAATTGCACATCTGATGTAATCTTCAGTGCTCCTCACCGTACTCTCAATGAACTCTCTAATAACGGATATTGGCCTCTGTGTTTGTAGGTGAGATCATTTCGGCTGGAGGTTGAAATCATCTGATAGGAGTAGGTATTGCCACAGGAGACAACACAATAAGATCATCTACCTCTTCTGGCGTCGCATGCAGCTC
>JAVTVY010039016.1:0-15682 GCA_036873755.1 Hanleya hanleyi | reverse complement strand
GTTATCCTTGTGATCTTAAAGAGAATTATTTACTGTTTAGGTCAAGGTTAAATCCCTTCTAGTGCTTTATCCACCAAACTATTCAAAATTTTAAAACACAAGCATCTGGTCCGTCATTCATATTTCAACCGTCGTCCATTGAAGAATATCCGCGTCCATAATCCGAAGCCCTATCCATATAACAGTATTAGCACCAAATTCAAAAAGACAATCATAGTATACATAAACATAGGCTAGTTTCCTGCAAGAGAGATGTTCCAAAAATATCAAATCCGTATCGCTGATCAGTATTCTTAATTCATAATATTCGTTGTAAAGTCGTCATCTAGAGAATGATGTATCTCAGTCACGTTTTGATTGTGGGTTCAAACGGCCCCTACCCCGAGTTAAGCGGAATTAGACACAAGTTACGAAAACGTAACGCCATAGATCTTGCGCGCTACGCTCATATTTTGCTACCAGCATGCGATATGTATCGCCAAATTTGAGAAACTTTGAGTGGATGCGCTTGGTGGTATAGCCCTGTTCTATAAGTTTCTGCAACAATTTTTTGTGACGTACGGCTCAAATTTCACACCGAAACGTTACATCTACATATATTTGTCGAATTGCATGTACAGAGGGCGGGTATCGGAGACTGAATCACTGGACACGAGTGAGGAGATGGAGATTCGTTTCGAATTGTATGCCCTGCAGAGGTTCAGCTGTCAAGGGTGTTTAGCAGTTTCGTTATAAAAAATTCTACTTAAAATGTTATACCGGCTTATAGCGTTGGACACACCGGTTTTCGTCAGATCACCGAAGTTGAGCAACGTTAAGCTCGGTCAATACTTGGATGGGTGACCGGGTGCTGTATTGGCTGGGCTGATCAGTGTCCAGGGTAATAGGAACTGTGAGCACTCTCGTGTTTTGGCACATGTAGGCGCCGTCGTGGCATGACTGAAACAAGGTTGAAAACGACGTTAAACTCTACTACTCACTCACTCACTGCTATGGGAAGAGATTATTTCGAGATGATTCATTCTCAAAATCTTAGATACCTCATTATAACAGGGAAGTTTTTAGAGGAGATAACAACATTGGAATCCTTCAACCAACAATAACAGGTGATTCTGATGATGTCATCGAAACAAAGCTCAAACCAAACAAACTTATATTCGTGAGGATGGGGTTGTACGTGCCGACAGGGAGTTGGAAGAATTCCTTGAGGGTGATGAATGGCAGCCTCTTCTTGCATGCTAAATCTAATAGGACATTTTTGTGTAATATCCTTTTGTTAAATGCGTAGTTGATTAGAGAAAATGTAACAATCACAAGGTGTAAATCGCTAAATTATATATTCCAAGACAGACTACGTGATGCGCACAAATGGGATATAATGTGATATTCATCTGAAATTGAATTTTACAGAACGTGTGTGGCCCAGAAGTCCCAATACAGATGACTTAGGGAGGGGGTCCTGTACACGCCTACCCTCTACATGTCACTCATTGGAGTCATAGCCAGAATAAAAGTGATGTACCTCACACAGAGACTGAGTGTAATACATGTGCGGTCACGCCTGTATGTATTGTAAATCTTGTCCCACTATTTATTCATTTGTTGTCGGCTAAGCGCATTCTGACTGATATAACCTAACATTTTTCCTAACACGCTAGTAATCTGTAACCGATGTATTTTACTGATTAGGGCTACTACACATGTGCTTTAAATATTTCGTGATAGTTATTTACGTACGTATATGGTTGATCATTCGAGTAACATCTCAATTCCGTCCTTATCTATCCCCCTAAATCAGTGTCGAAAGCTTTAATACTTAGACAGAGAGAACACGGAGGTCAGCCCTGACATTCAATAGGAATCGTGTTTTTTCACAAAGAGGTTCAGTGTTGGCAATCAAGAGATTTTGTCATATCACTCAATAGGTTGTCGATAAAACGGCCGTTTATATCTGTATCTCACATATAGAAACAGGAATCACTCAACCCAAAAGCGTGATTGACTGTTACTGACAAAAGTGTTCAGGGAAGTTTAGTTACTCTCGATTTCTCATAGAAACTTTTTTAAAGAAATTACCAGAGCGTTGAGTGCATTTATACGTACCGGACGATATATCATACTCAACTCAAATACTATTATTACTTTGCTTTCCACTTAATTTGTATATAAGAGGAGTCGTGCAAATAGACCGACGACATCAGTCCGTGATATCGTGAAGACTTTGTGCTGTATACACAGGGATATATTCAGGATGTCGTTGAGAAGGCGCTTAAGAAATGGGAATCCTTTTGACGGCGCATCCATCGATGTACTGCGCATTGGATTTCTCCTGGTGATATATCTCGGACTTCTGATAAAGCCGATTACCAGCGATCGTCGTTGTCCCAGAGATGCGCCCTCTGACGCAAACTGTGACTTTCGGCACCAACACATCAAGACAGTTACTGAAGTGGATATTCCAAGCCAGTGCCAATCTTTGGATTTGTCCTACAATTTATTGACATCAGTTAAGGATTCATTGTTCGTCCGTCTCATGGGCCTACTATCACTGGATTTGTCTCATAATCAGATCATTCGTCTTGGACCCAAATCTTTCTCTAGATTGTCCAATCTAACTTGTTTAAATCTGAGTAATAATCCGTTGCAGTACACTGACTATCCCACACAGGTATTTCGCCCGCTGCTCAGATTAACAATTCTGCATATCGCTGGTTGTACTTTCGCCGGCTACGACTATCCTGATCTAGCCTTATCGACTTTGAGTTCTCTGGAGGAGCTTTACATGGACATGTGTATGGATGCCAAGTTCGGCCCTGGCTTTGCGTCACTCTATAGTCTAAAAACTCTCTCCGCCAATCGCCATTTTTGTTATATTCACAACATATACAACGAAACATTCAAAGTCTTTGAAAATTTAACAGTGACCACATTGAACTTAGCTCACTGTGAGCTTACGGATATTGCAAAGAATAGTTTTGCTCATTTCCGCCATTTGAGGAACTTCAATATTGCCGGCAAGGGTGGATGCTATGGACCTGGAACTGGAGCTGCCATGGAATCTTTATCCGTCTTCTCCGGGAGAAATCTTACGTCTATAAATATTTCTAAACAAAATAATCATTCTGGGCCGATATCAGACCTCATGCTTACAAAAAACAAATTTCGGTATCTGGCAGATATTTGTGTGGAATCACTAGACTTGAGCGATAATATGGTAGTCTATTTAGACATAAACGTCTTCCGTATGTTTCGCCACCCGGAGTGTTTGAAAGAGTTGCGATTTAAGAATTACTACATACAGCGTTATGTGCTGGACGCAATATACTTCATTGTAAATTCATTTTCAAATCTCAGACATCTTGACATAACAGGAAACCTACTGGTAGATAACGCAGATGATAAAGGGAAGGTTAGCACAGGAGCTCAAGCAAGTTATAGTAGGAACATCACTATTCATTTGCCATCAAAGTTGGAATTTCTCAACATGAGTCACGTTCAGCTTTCTTGTGTACATGAGTCTAGCGTCTCCATTACAGGAGGAAATCATCTGCATACATTCGATATGTCGTATACTGGATCTGAAGGCTGTTTCCAAGGTAGTGTTACTGGTGTTGAGAACGTACGTGTGCTAAATATCTCCGGTAACGATGGCATATATTTAAAACTTGAAACTTTCGACTCTGTCCCTAATTTGACGACTTTGGTGGCCAGAGATACCAACTTTGCCATAATCTTCAAAGCAAAGTCTGCTGGTTTATTGTTCCGGAGTCTTACTCGCCTGCAACATCTTGATCTGGTGAATGGCGGAATAATTTCTCTACCCGACAATATGTTAATCAACAAGCCAGAATTAGTGACGTTAAATCTAGCACATAACAAATTTTCGGCGCTTCCAGCAGTAATATATTCCCTACAGAAACTAACTCATTTGGACATGCGCTTCAACGTCTTATCAAGCATTCCGATACGTTACAGGCAAGAATTAGATAGAATGACTCTGGGACGAACAAACTTCTCACTCCTGCTAGAAGGAAACCCATTCGCCTGTAACTGTGAAACATATGATTTCGTGGAGTGGATTTGGAGTTCAAATGTACAATTTGATAACAATGGAAACTATAGCTGTATCATGAGCAACGGCTCTTTGGTTCCGATGTTGAGTCTGCGTTCGACACTGAAAGACTTAAAGATAAAATGTGTTAGTTCCTTCTGGGTTATTTTTGGTGCTCTGGGAGCTTCAGTGCTGATTGTGTTTTTACTGGGGACAGCTGTCGCTTTCCGCTACCGGATCCCTATAAAATACTGGTGCATCACACTTTTCAAAAAGCCAGTGGCGAAACCGGAAAAACGACACAAATACGACGCCCTGGTAGCCTACTGTCACGAGGATAAGCATTGGGTGTGCCACACATTACAACCAGTACTTGAGAAAAATGAAAACAAGTTCGGTTATAAACTATGCCTGTATGATCGAGATTTTGTACCCGGTGTGAGTATTGACGAAAATGTTGTAACTGCGATTAACAGCAGTTTCAAGACAATTCTCGTGATAACGCCTGCGTTTGTAAGATCTGCTTGGTGTCACTTTGAAATTGAAATGGCCCGGATGAAGATGATCCATGAAGGAAGACAGGATGTAATCATCCCCGTAATATTACAAGACGTCCCAGTCAGTGCGATGCCCAAGACCTTACTCAATATGTGGAATACTAGTGTGTTCCTGGTCTGGTCCGAAAGTCCGGCTGAACAACGACATTTCTGGGACAAATTAATCTGTGCACTCGGTTCTGTTCGTGTATGCAAGTAATCCGTTTTTCGTGGGAATGTGACTGGAGGTATCGACAGAGAGATGTAAGGTGTTCTGGAAAGAGATGAGCAGTGGATTGTTATCTTAATTGTTTAAAAATTAAACGATCGTTGCCTACAAAACCTTGTCTGATTATCTCTAATTGTGTAATTGACTATTCATAGAACCATAACTCTGCCCTGTAGTTAAGCATTCCGACTTATTTTTCCCGGCTGTTACTTCATTTTTCTGAATATGGTTCGCGTAATATCGTCTGAAGGTCGCTGATCATCTTCCAATTTTTATATAATATTTCCAGGTCGGCGATACTTTCAAAATTTGAGGTTTGTCCAACGTCTGATTCTTGACTTTATTTGCCCACATGATAATAGATTACCTGTCGATTGCTTTCAGGAGAGAGAGAGAGAATTAAGGTTTAACGTCATGATCAGCTATATTTCATCTATATAGCGACGATCAAACAAAATTCTTATTATTCAAGCCAATGACTTAGTAATCCAACACATTAAAACACACACACATTAGAACTGATGCAACAACCCGATTTCTCTCAAATAACCCAAGACAGAGTCCTCCCTCACCCGAGTAAAAAAAATCTTCCAAAGCAGTCGCTCGATAAAAAGAATCTCTCACAATCTTAAAATCTATGCAGTCGAAAAGAACATGTTTCACTGTGAGATGTTCGCGGCATGTAATACACCTTGGGACTGGCTCTTTTTTTTTTAGTAAATGCCGATTCTACATCGCCTGGTCAGGCTTGATCGAAATGTTTCTGGCTGTGCAGAAGAGTATAGCCTACCGTTTTTTGTTTTTGTTTTTTTTGAACTCATGAAGTTTGTTATTCTTCACAGCATCCCATAAAGATTGAAACAGCCCTCTCACATATGTGAGTATGCACAATGCTCTGTCTTTAAAAAGATACTCCGATTCTTCGGCAATAGTGAAGATTATAATTCTTAACTAACCCTTGTGTAAATAGGCTACCATTTGCAAATTGTTCGGTAGTCAATCAGTCGGTCCAACCGAATTCTTTCATCGGCAAAATAAGGAGAACCGTTGACATTAGAACCTTGCTTTT
Source organism: Hanleya hanleyi (assembly GCA_036873755.1). Classification (NCBI taxonomy): domain Eukaryota; kingdom Metazoa; phylum Mollusca; class Polyplacophora; order Lepidopleurida; family Hanleyidae; genus Hanleya; species Hanleya hanleyi. The sequence continues at coordinate 9,797 of JAVTVY010039016.1, read as the reverse complement.
TGGCATGAACGTGCATTAGGAGACTGTTACCGGCAAATTCTCAGCTGACCTACTTTTGATTAAAATTTCTGGTGATGTTTTATGAAAATCACTAATGAATCTGACTTGGGTTGTGCCCATCTTAATATAGGCCTGATTTCAACTTGTATATATATATATATATATAGTGAAAAGGTAAAAGAGTCAAACGAGAAGAAATATAAATGAAAAAAGATTAACTGCCAACACGGTCACATAGCTCTGATGCGCATTTCTGCTGTTTTACTTCAGCTTCTTCAGAGAGCAACACTGCGTGAAATGGTCAAGTTTCCAATTTCGGAAACCCGCCGGAAACCTATTGGAAACTGTAGCGAAACAGATTCCAATAGGTTTCCGGCGGGTTTCCGGGATTGGAAACTTGACCATTTCACGCAGTGCAAGTAATATTATTTTCATTACAGTGGGCTTTTTATAGCATAATTATATAACAACAAAATGGCCATAGTAACAAACAAGTAAAGACATAATGCTCAATCGTATTCGATACAGTAAACAATAGAAATTGTCCGAACATGTACGGATTAACTTATTTCGTCATTAGCTCGCATTATAATAATCTCTAAGGTAAATGGCGGTACATAATATTGTGAGTCAATTAAGCGGTTATAAATCTCATTGTAACATGCAAACCAATATTAGTACAATGTTACAAGGTTGGCATTTTATATACATTAAATATAGATATGATTTGCATAGTATATGTATACATGTATTAGTCATAAATATGATTGGTTCCATGTACATTTCAAAAAATAAAGATGCATATACATAAAGTACCTTTCATAATAGTTAAATAAATTAAACATGATAATAAATATACAAGCGGGTAAAAAGTATTCCTTTCATTGTTTCGCCTGTCTATCACCAAAATACGACAGGGAAGGTTTAGAAAGGAAAACGCATATTCTTGATGAAATTATCTATTCAGGGTGGGGCTGTGAAATTTGATAAATTCGTCTTCTTTTATATCTAACCACCTTTGAACAGATGTGGAGTTTGTGACCTTGTAGAAGGGAAAAATACAGAATTGATCTTTTCCACATGAATGTATGTGCTTACATACATGCATGTATCTAAGTGAGTCGGTCGTGATTTGCTGTTTGTGCACACGAACTAGACCCCGTAGATATTGTGTTTGACCTATGTAATCTGCACCACAGCCACCACATTTTATTACATATATCACATTTCTAGAGTCACAGCTCATGTCAAATTTGACTGTGAAAGTTTTACCAGAGGATTGAAAACTAACGGTACTCCCTTCGATTAAGTGCGGACAGATACCACATCTAGTATCCTTACATTTTTTTACTTCGGGTGTTGAAGGATTCTCTTCAAATCTGGCTCTAGTTAATATTTTTTTAAGATTAGGGGGCTGTCGGTTACTTTTAATAATTTTGAGATCTTTTGTTACTTCCCTCATCCTGTCGCTTTGCTCTATTATATTGAAGTTTTGGGAAACTTTAGAGAATATATCAGGGTGGTGAGGGTTGTATGTTGTTACAAAGGCTACGGTGTCTTCTGTTGGTTTAGCATGAGTGCTTCTTAGAAAAATAATGTCGTGTTGTGTAGCCTTTTCTATTCCTTTCTTTATTATTTTTTTCGGAAAACCTCTCTTGATGAGGTCTATCTCTAAATCACTAAGCCGCTTTTTCCGTAAATGTGACTGTGTAACAATGGTACATATCCGTCTTGCAAGGTTGTACGGTATATGTATCTTTGTGTGTCTGGGGTGATTACTTTTGAAATGAAGGTACTGTTTGGTGTCAGTTGGTTTGTGATAGATGTCTGTAATAAGTTTGTCCCCATCTTTCTTTAATAGAATGTCTAAGAATGGGAGTTCTGTGTCACTGGTCTCCATTGTAAAGTTAATATCAGGGTGGAGATTGTTGCGTAATTGGAGGATGTTATCACAGGTATCAATAGAATTATCCCACAGAAGAAAAATGTCATCAAGATAGCGTTTTAATATTTTTTCAAGGTTAGCTTTTTCATTTTGGCCATATTTTTCTCCTACTTGCGTGTACAGTTTTTGTTCGAGGTAGCCGAGAGTTAATGTAGCGTATTTTGGGATCATCTTTGTCCCCATGGCCGTTCATAACCTTTGTAAGTAATGTTTGCCATTAAAATGAAAAGTATTGTTTTCTAATATAAATCGAATACTTTCGAGAACAAAGTCTTTAGAAAATCGGGTGTGCATTTCAGGGAATTTGTCAAACCAAAACCGAAAGGCTTCAATTCCCAATGTGTGTGGGATGTTACTGTATAATGATGTTACATCAAAACTCACTAAAGTGGTATTCACGGTAATGTTTTCCGGAAGATGATTCAAAAAATCTAGGTTGTCCCGTACGTAACTGGGAATATGTTTGAGAAGAGGTTTTAGTAATATATCTATTAAGTAACTGAGTCTGTGTGTTGGACACATCGGTCCAGCAACGATTGGCCTGAATTTTAAATCTAGAGGCCGTGGTACAGAAATGTATTCTTTTCCTTGTTCTGTGACTGCTTGTATTATTTCCGATTTTTGAATTTTGGGCAGGCCATAGAAGTTGCTGGTTTTAAAATCAAAATCACAAATGTGTTTTAATTCTTCTTTGGTTAACATGGTGCTGTATTTTTCGGCTAATTTGTTTGATTTTGAAAATATCTTTTTGTTTTCATTGTTGGGAAGTTCATCATAGGTTCTATTATCTCCTAGCATATCTAGTATTTTATCTCGATAATAATCGGTATCCATAATGACTATACTGCTCCTCCTTTGTCGGCCTCTTTTATGATAATATTATCATTTTCCTGTAATTTTTTAAGAGCTTTTCTGTGCTTAAATTGGATATCGGGTTTAGGGTTTGAATCACTTTTAGTATATATAGTTTGTATTACTATATATATATTACTATATTGTTTATTATTATATTGTGTTACATATTTATTATATTTCATTTCGTTTAATCATATTTAGCCTACTAATGTTGTACATACGTTTAAAGTGTCACAATATAAACTAGCTCCCCTGGCGCTTATTGTGTACAACCATTACAAAATAAAGGATTTATTATTATTATTATTATTATTATTATTATTATTAATCTGTAATATGAATGCATTTGTTACATACATCGGCCCGTTAGTATTATATAATATAGCATGGTACAATCGCTCGCAAAAGACATCCGTTCAGTCCGTTTTTGTCATATCGGTAGACTGTTGGTAAGTAAAAATGGCGTCCGCTTGGGCTAACTCCCGATACCCGAATGAGGTGAAATTTAAGATGGTAGTGCCGTCTTGACGCAAGGACGACAACTCTGACGGGGCATAACACTGTTAGCGGCACTGGTCCGAATGGGTCAAGGGAAGCATCAGTTTGAAGTTCCCGTTGGGGTCTGGACAGGTGTGGCGTGAAAGGAAGGCTATGACGCGCATGCGCAGTCGAAGACTAGTAGCGAAAGTGGGCATTTTGGATGTGCGTCGGGGTGTAATTAACCCTATCTTCCCTGGGCCTTTTGGGACCTTTCCTGGGCCCCCCATTTCGCCCCCCCCCCCTCCTTAATTATTTTTCTTACCCCTTGAGGTAGGGGGCTGAAAATTACCACACCATACCCTTGGGTCAAGCTCTACCAGAAAATAAAAAAAATCCAAGATGGCCGCTTAGACGACGTCACGGAGACGTCATTTTCAAAACAGTATTTTCTTGTTGATTTTTCGGTCAGATTTTTCGAATTTTTTAATCATGCAATTTCTCCGCAAAAATGATAAATTAGTAAATATTAATGTTATGTGAAATAAAATAGTTTTTGTCCACTTTTCATCGCGGAAAAGCAGAAATTTTGAAGAAATATGACGAAAAAATCACTTTTCTGGTACCCAACGTGGTCGCCATCTTGAATTTACCCAGGATCCTCTGTTCGGGGGAGTCATGCAAATAGGCCCAAAATGACCCCAATATGATAAACTATAAAGTCACGGAGTCTCAGCTCTCCGTTTGTTGTCGTTTCGGAGATGATTTGGTAGGGGGCCATTTTGCCCCCCCCCCCCCCATATATGGCATCCAAATAGGGCGTGTAGGGTCTCCTATTAACGCTCCTACGGTGTAGATCACGACTTGAGGGATGTCCATGCCATCAGTGACGTCATTGGTGACGTCATCAGTAGGAGTGGTAGTGAGAGCGGGCATTTTGGAGGTGTGTGGGGGTGTGTTTGAGTGATTGAGGGATCATACTTGGTCTGAATGGGTCGTGAGAGGTGTCATTGTGTAGCACTCGTGGAGGAGCATCCGACTGGATGTTTGGGTTCGTGGAAGTAAGACTATGGCGGGGAATAGTTGGAAAAGGGCATTGGAATGAACGTTTTGGGGTCAAGGTGGACTACTGTTGGTCCGAATGGGTCGTATGGAGTGTCATGTTGAAGCGATCATGCGGAGATCCCCGACTGGACTGGTCGGTCGTGGAAGTGAGGCTATGGCGCAAATTGCGCAGTGGTAAAAGTGCATTGAAATGGAGGTTTTCGGGTCGAGATGGACTACTCTTGGTCCGAATGGGGTGTCCCACACGGCAGTATTTCGTCTACTAAGATCAACAGCTTAGCTGCAGTGTTGAATAACTCAATTGATTGTTCACTCTATGTAGACGATTTCCACATATCGTGTAGTGGAAAAATTATACACATTATTGAGAGAACATTACAACTTTGTCTAAATAGAATTCAGAAATAGTGTCTAGAAAATGGCTTCAAATTCTCCAGAGCTAAGACATATTGTATACAGAAAATAGTTCCAGGACAAAGATCCAGTACTTACACTAGATGGAACTGAGATCAAAGTAGTAAAAGAGGTCGAATACATAGGAATATTGTTTGACCACCGACTAACCTTCAAATCGCATATAAATTGCTTGAAAGCCAAGTGCACAAAAGCGATTGATTTGCTGAAGGTAGTTGCCAGCTATAAGTGGGGAGGAGATCAGCAAACGATTCTCCACTTATATCGATCACTTGTCCGTTCTAAACTCGGTTATGGTTCTATTGTTTACAATGATGCTAGCAAGTCAAACTTGGCAAAGCTAGATCCTATTCCCCATCAACGACTACGACTTTGCCTCGGAGCGTTCAGAACATCCCATAAGGAAAGCTTATATGTCGAAGCAGATGAAATTCCTAAACTTCGAAGAATTAAACTAACACTGCAATATATCACAAAATTGCATTCAAATCACTCAAATCCTGCGTATATCTGTGATTTCAAACCTCAGTACGTTGATTTCTATTTAAAGAAACCCTCCATCATTCCACCTCTTGGAATTCATATGAAATCACACATTGTAGCAGCTGGTATTAAGCTTAATCAAATTTTACAAGCTCTTGCCAACTCCACCATGGCAGTTAATCAAAACAGAAGTAGATATTACATTAGATATTATTTTATTTTTATTTATTTCATTACGAAGTCAACAGGCCAGAAGACCCAATAACAGACTTCGGAAAAAACTATATACAAGAATCACACACTCATTCATACAAAATAACAATATATGCATTAGAATACAGTTAATAAAAATATACAGTTAATAAGTTTAACGAGCTTACGTAATTGTATAAAACATAAAAGTGGAGATATTAGCGTTGATATAACATGATTTTACTTCATAAGATATTTGATTGCCTGTTTTTTAAAAACTGTTTCGTATTAAAAATATCATAAGATGGGTTTAATAAAAAGTCATTGCATAAAACCATTGTTCTTGGGCGGAACGAAAATTTACGTACGTTCACTCTTGCAGCTGGTACATAAAAACAGGTCTTTGTCGTAGCTGTCTCGTTTGGGCATAACAGTTTATTTGAGATAACAAATAAGGACAGTCATAACGGTTGTTTAAAATGCCGTGTAATGTTAAAAGATCTAAAAATTGACGGCGTTTGTAAAGTGGCTGCAGATTAAAATGACAACATGCACGTTCATACCCCAAAGTATAAAAGTCGACACCACATTTAAAACATAAAAACTTGATTGTACATGTTCAATTTTGTCCTTGAGTATTTGAGTGCTGGGTGACCATACAGAAGAACAATATTCCAGCCTACTTCTTACCAGTGATATATACAAACATTTCAGCGATTCTACAGATTTAAAAGATTTATATGATCTCTTTAAAAGACCAAGCATTTTATAGCCTTTGGCACAAACTGAATCTATATGTAATTTACAATCAATATCAGATCGCAGGGTAACACCAAGATCCTTGATCTCGTAAACTCTGAGGAGAGGTTGACTATCAGACGGGTAATTATATAAAATAACGTTCTTTTTGGTGGTGAAAGAAATTATGTAACTGTTCAAACCATTTATAATTAATTTCCACTGTTTACACCAGAAGCAAAAACGGTTAAAATCAGTCTGCAGACGCCTGCAGTCAGCCTCTCCTCTTATTACCAGGGACAATTTTGTGTCGTCTGCATACATAGATGGTAAAGCACAATGAACTATATTGGGCACATCATTTACGTCAATGAGGAATAATAATAGCTCCCAAATAGATCCCTGTGGCACACAAGATGGTACAAAGCTAACATCAGACGAATGACCACTAATAACCACTTTCTGCCTCCTGTTCATCAAATAAGAACATAATAAATTATGTAGGTTGCCTGTGATTCCAAACTGTTTTAATTTATGAAGTAAAAACCGGTGGTTAATTGTGTCAAACGCCTTTGACAAGTCTACATATATACAATCAACTTGTTGCTTAGAGTTAATGGCTTGAGAAATGAAATCCACATGAGACAATAAATTCGTGGATGTCGAGCGACCAGAAAAAAACCCATGTTGGTGTTCACTCATATATGGCTTGACATGGCTGAAAACAGATTTATGTATAACCTTTTCTACATATCGCATGCTGATAGCAAAATACGAGCGTAGCGTGCAAGATCTATGGCGTTACGTTTCATAACTTGTGTCTAATTCCGCTTAACCCGGGGCTAGGGGCAGTATGAACCCATGTACTTGGTTTAAATAACTTTATTTGCTCAATGGCAACAGGGAGCGAAATAAGCATATGCTTATCAGGACGTCTCCCCAGTACACAGTATATTCGTACAAATAAAGATTGCAATAAAGCAGATTATTTACATATAAATAAGGTAATGGCGTTTAACGTGAATATCAAAATAGAGAATTTATCAAAAAGATTGAAATTAATTAATGTCCAGAAACTGTGGTTGAGAAAAACGTCTGGCTGGCCGCAAAAGAAATAGGATTTGAAGTGATGATGATAGCACAAATAAATCAGGCAAACCGTTTAGAGGAAGCAACAAATTTTCCTAATGCACAGAGAATACTAGTATTTGTTTCGATATTTTGCTCGGGGTCGCCTAGCAGCAGAAATAAAGCGGGTGGCACGCGCGAAAACTCGTAAAAATGTTCGAGGTCACTTAAAAGTGAAACTCTTTGCTCTCGGAATAAAGGACAGTGAAAAAAGAAATGTTCAATGGTTTCGTCTGCATTTCTACAATTGCATAAAGCGGAATTGGACAGGAAGTTATCGAACAAGTGAGTTTTTAAATTGCTACAACCATTTCGCAGGCGACATAAGATAATGTTTTCTTTTCGAGAACAAACGTAATACCAAGGCGGAGGGTGGGGTATGCGTGTCATGTTTTGCAATCTACTTTTAAATATCGCTAATGTTGGGGAGCTTGTTATTGGGGTGGGCAGTAAATTCCAATCACGAAGAGTGGTCGGGAAATAGGATATCTGAAATAACTGAGTTCGGCACCTATATGGGGTAAATAAATCTGCATTACGAATATTATAGGGGTTTCGTTCATTTGCCATAACAGGAAGATGGGCGAACAGAGAAGCTGGTGTCATCCCATTTACAACTCGATAAAACATTTCCAGTCTGTGCTCCTTTCGTCTCATTGACAGAGGCTTAAATCCAGTTTCCTCATATAATGATTCGGTACTAGCACTACATGTTATTCCGGTTATAGTTCGAAGTGCGTCTTTTTGTATATTTTCAAGTCTAATAGCAGATGTTTGAGTAAGATTGTCCCAAACGACGTCGGCATATTCCAAACTCGGCCTTAAAAAACTTTTGTACATGATTTCCAGACATTTTCGATTTAGTATATATTTTAAACCCTTAAATATTGACAGTTTTTTCTGAGCTTTATACACAAGATCTTCAATATGGTCATTCCAGTTTGCCTTATTGTTCAATATGACACCAAGGTGCTTATGGTTCGCTGATTCTAGAAGGGTTGAATTTTGAAAAGATAATACAATGGAGGACGGTAACTGCCGCAATGATGCTAGGAGTGAAACAGTTTTAGATGAGTTGAAGTCCACCAGCCATGTTTTTGCCCATTCGGTAATTTTCCCCAAGTCCCGATTGATAGAATCAAGCTGTGAATACAAGTCATCGGAAATAATATATAAACACGTGTCATCTGCGAAAAGGCGTATATTGTTAACGATGTTAGCAGGTAAGTCGTTTATAAATAAGAGAAATAAAGGGGGGCCAAGAACTGAACCTTGTGGTACGCCCGCATGGAGGTGTAAAATTGTAGATTCCTTGCCTTGAATGACGACACGCTGGCAACGGCTCATAAGGTAACTTTCAAACCAGGTCAAAAGACTACCGCAAATGCCAAATTGTTTTAATTTGTGAATGAGGCCTTTATGCCAAACTCTATCGAAGGCTTTGGATATATCGAAAAATAAGAAAAGCACTTCCTTCTGCTCATCAAGTGCTTTGGTCAAATCGAAACAAATATCTAGCAGTTGAGTAACGGTAGATTGTGAAGGGAGGAAACCGGATTGGCATGGAGTTATATCATGCCTTAAGTAATTATATATATATTTAAATACGACTCTTTCCATCACTTTGCTAAGACAGCTTAAAAGTGATATTGGACGATAATTGCTAGATGTGTGACGCTCACCTTCTTTATATAGCGGTGTAACATTTGCAAGTTTCCAATCGGTCGGAAATTTAGAGCTTTTCAACGATTGGTTAAAAAAACGGGCAAGTATTGGTGACAATACATTTCTTGATTCGAACAAGCATTTCGGGCTAATTTTATCTGGACCTATAGCTTTGGTAGTGTTCAGGTTAGACAATATATCAAATACATCAGTAGGGGTAATAATAAATGAGTCTAAAGAATTAGCAGTGTACATGGATAAAGGAGGCAATTGAACATTCGAATCATCAATACTAGCAATACTTGTAAAAAATGAATTTAAAATTTCAGCTTTTTCCGCACTCCCATGTGCAAAAGAACCATCATTTCTCTCAAGCGGTGGAATTTCGCTGAAGTTGACATTGCCGTCCTTCAAAAACGATTTGCTCAACTTCCACCATTCCTTAGAACCAACCCTACCAATCTCAATTTTCTCTGCTGTTTTTGTCTTATTATCTTCTTTCGCGGAACGAACGAGTGAATTTACGTAATTTCTTTGTCGCTTGAAAAGCACAACGTTGTTTTCCGTTTTGGAGACCCTTGATTGCTTAAAGAGTTTGTCACGGATTCTCATTTCATGTTTAATTTTACTTGTTATCCAAGATTTGTCATTCGGGTGAATATATACATATTTGTTAGGAATGGATTCTTTTGATGCCTTAATAATGGTAGATGTAATACGTTGGCACTAGGTATCTACATCACTCTCATCTAGTAGGTCGTCCAAGTTTGCATTTGCAAGGATATCACGAAATTTATCCCAATCAGCCTTGTCGTAGTTCCAAATTAAACGCTTA
>JAVTVY010039015.1:0-17087 GCA_036873755.1 Hanleya hanleyi | reverse complement strand
GATGATGGGTCGTCCAGCTTTTAGAGCCTCCATTTGATGTCCGTGTTGTATACTGAAACTTACTAGTCTCTGAAGGGCCTACTATATTGGTACAAAAACACCCAATGATGAATTTCCAAACCAATATTCTCATATTTTTGGAAAAGGCGGAGTATCTTCATTCATTTTCAATACAAGTTTGAAACTGTCGAAACTACCAAAATCTGGAAGACAACAGAGCAGTTTGTATACCGAGTCGAGTTGCTCTCATTAAATAAATGAATCATCATCAAGTGTTCACTGCTCACAGGGCAGACAACAATCAATGATGAGACATTTAACTCGCATCTTGTCAAAGAATATTGCTACAATATATGTTTCAGAAGGAAGCAGATGTTGACCAGAAACGGAAGTCTTCCTTGTTTCGACCTAAGCTAACCAATGTAATTTATTTCAGCATACCAAGGCATGCTTAGTGGTTTTTAGCCAGACCTGTGTCAAATTATACAATTGTTACTCTACACTTGATGGATGAACATATTACATTTTGATGGGTTGATAATTTGAATCCTGTCCACCTGAACTATAACAATCCAAAGATTTAACTGAATTTCTAATAAGCAATGGCGAATCTTAGCCATTTCATCTGGAACACTTCAACATTTTCACTCCACAATTCACTTACACAATAGAAAATGAACAGCAGACTGAATAACAACTTGAAGCAGGAAATAATTCCAAATCTGCGAACAAAACTACAGAAAACTGAACTAACATAATTCCAGGAAACAAGTGATAAATGATTCAAACACAGCAAAATGAACAACAAATGTAAACAAAAGTACAATCTGCTCCAATGAAAGTGTTTTCACTTTTACAGTCCGAAGAAACCATACAGAGCACAGAGGGTTAAACTCCCAATCACCTTTTTACAGTCCTTGACCTTCTGTTCCTTTCCTGAGCATAAAAGAATGTTCATTTCAAGAGCAAGAATCAGTATCAAGTTTAGATGGGCTCAAGTGTTTGTGGCTAAAGTGTTGTTGCAAGCAAACATCATTTCATCTATGAAATATACATTTTGCAGTATGTATTCTCCATATCCGTTATTCCTCAAAAAGTATCATTTTATAGGGATCCTCCTTCCTCTATTTGCATGTTATATAAACATGATAAATGGGGTGGTGACTTCACCAACAAATGATTCAATTGGATATGGTCTCTCCACAGAGAAGAAATAGTAAACATTTATAAACAATGTTTCTATTTATTAACAAATCAAACCTGTTTCAATTCTATGCCTAATTAATCTCCGTCAGGAAGATATACAACGTAGAAAACGGAAGTTAAACTCAAAAGTTAGCTCCCCTTGCGGAGAATCGTCCGCCAGGGGAACTCTCATCCACTCCAGCAGGATTACTATAAAGGGTCTGCACAAACCATTATCGTCCTCTTTTCTCATAATAATAACCGAGACCAGTAGTGTTTGAGGCCGGCATGAGGGGACGGAGGGAGGGACAATCAAATTGAAACAGGTTTGATTTGTTAATAAATAGAAACATTGTTTATAAATGTTTACTTTTTATGTCACAAATAAACCTGTTTCAATTCTATGCCATAGTACCAACATATGGAGGAGGGAATCTCGGCCTTGTGGTAACTCCCATAGCAGACTAGTAATCGCTGGATTGACACAGACATGGATATCAAATCGAGACATTAACTCCACAAATTAACTCTGGCCGTAGTTGCATAGAGTAATTGGAGAAACTGATACAGTTTACTTATCTTCAGATCGTCTCCATCCATGAAGCTGTGCTCGTGGTGTGGTACAGCAATCCAACCAAGATTATTCCTCGTGTGCCTTCGGCCGCTTAGATAGGTCCTCTTGGTAGGCACTGTATGATACTGCAATGGTACTCTCTAACCCAAGCGTTGAACATACAGGGCGATACTTGGTCTGACCATAAGTATTCTGAGGGACACTCCAACTTAGAGGGCCACCAAGACCACACCACTCTCAGTAACAAGCACCCTCAGGACAATTCACCATTCTAGGAGAGATGAGAAGAACACGCTGGAATTGTCGTGCAAGTTCGCTGGATCCCGAAGCTCGCCGTCAACCCTCTGTACTTGCATCACTAATGTTGACCCTAGGCCTGGAGCAGGTGTTCTTTTTGGGAAGACTGGCCAGGGACCCAGCTGAGAGATCTAGAAGGAAGTCAGTTTCTGAAAGACACAAGCAAAGTGCTGTTAAGGTAAAGTTTTTATTACTCACCATAGTGTCAGGCCTTTATAATGCTGCTGCATTCCTGGCTGGCCATCTGACATATTTCTTCCTTCTAGCATGTAATGAATGGTGAAGATGATACAGCAAGTTGTCTGATTTGCTGCGATGATCCAAAATGCTGCCCCCCCCCCCCCTTTTTGAATTTTTTTTTTTACTTGACCACGAATTGGGCGGCTACCAGAGGCCCAAGTGTGGTCATACTATCTGAGTGAACTGACATATCTCTCAGATAGAAGTTGGTGAACGTGGAGTTCGTCGTCCAGGCACAAGACTGGACAATGTCATGGAGGGACAAGTTCTTCCATAACGGCCAAGATGAAGCTATGGCCCGGATCTCATGAGAAGAAGCGTTAGACAACAGTGGAGGGGCTTCAATGGCCAGTTGATAAGACCACTTAATGGTTTTACTCAGCCATGCGGCAATGGTATTTTTTGTAATGTCACACTTGGCAGAAGGGCGAAGAGACAGAAACAATAGGCGCCGAGAGCCGCGAACGGAGTCAGTACGTGTAAGATAGTGACGTATGGCTCGAACGGGACATAGCAGAAGATCGTTCTCAAGACCATGTACAAAGTCTGATAACGCAGGAATGGAGTACGAGCGTTGAGCGCACGGACCTGAACGAACAGATTCATTTTTGGCGATAAATTCAGGAATGGGCCGAAAAGAAATGCAGGACCAATCCGCTGTCCAGGTCATGGACGATCTTTCAAGAGCGTGGAGTTCAGACACTCTGGAGGCCAAAGCGAACGCCGCCAAGAAGGCCGTCTTATAAGACACAGCTTTAATAGACGCGGACCCCAAGGGTTCAAAGGGTGGATGAATCAGAGCACACAGAACCACACCGATATCCCACTTCGGTAACAGTTGGCGAGTACGACGCGACTGTAAGGCGAAGGCGCGAATTAGCGCAGATATGTTATCATTAAGGCTAATGTCAGTACCCGAAGTAAGCCGTAATACCCTAGCCAAAGCAGATCGATACCCCTCGATGGTGGTGATTTGAAACTTCTTATCCCGGTGGAGGTGAAGGAGGAAGTCCGCTACTAGGGAAACAGAGGCAGTGTTGGGATCGGCATCATGTTGTCGGCACCAGGAGACGAAAATAGGCCCATTTCGCCTGATAGAGCTGCGATGTGGAGGATCGGTTGGCTGAAACCATCGTCCGTGCAACCTCTGCTGAAAATCCTTGGAGAGAGAGTGCACTCTGGATAGTCTGCAAACGTGTAGGTTGAGCCACCGCTGGTTGTGATGGAGAATCCCGTGCGGCTGACATAACAGGCTGGGCCAAACTGGGAGACATCGTGGTGGGGCAGTGAGGAGCGGAACCAGGATCGGAAACCACTGTCGACGAGGCCACCACGGAACTACTAGCAGAATGATGCAGTCGTGTTGAGAGATCTTTTGAAGAACCTCCAGAATCAGGGCCATTGGTGGGTAGGCATAAGCTAGGAAGTTGTCCCAGTTGATAGATAGAGCGTCGATGGCGAAGGCTTGAGGGTCCAGAATCGGACTGACGAACAGGGCTAACTGGGCGTTGTTCCTTGTCGCAAACAAATCGATCAAAGGTGGTTCCCAAATGTTGCAAATTTGCTTGAACACCTCTCGATGAAGTTGCCACTCTGTCTGAAGGACGGTGTCCGGCCTGGACAAGCTGTCCGCTAAAACATTGAGACGACCAGGAACATGGCGAGCATGGATGTGACAATGATGACTGCGCGCCCAGTCGTACAGATTCCACACCAGATGAAACATTGATAGAAATCGGGTGGTACCCATCTTGTTGATGTGGGCAATAACCGTGGAGTTGTCCGTCGCGATGAGAAGAGACGAGTTCATGAGGTGTACACTCCAATGTCGAACCGCTAAAATGACAGCCTTCATCTCCAGGAGGTTGATGTGAAGTTTGGCATCCAAAGTCGACCATCTGCCGGACACTTCCAAGTCGTCCAGATGGGCACCCCAACCGGTCTCCGAAGCATCGGTATAAAGATGGTGAACCGGAACCGGAAAACGGAATGGAACTCCCTGCATGACGTTGAGGCGGGACTGCCACCAAATCAGATGTGGATGTAGAGACGTCAAAACCGGAACTGCAGGATTTAGGGATGGCGTCAGAAGAAAGGGGTACAGATGATACTGTAGAGGTCGAACTTGAAGACGGCCGTAATGAGTAAGACCCTGTGTGGAAGTCAGCAAACCCACCAGACTTTGCCACTGCTGCCGAGTCTGTGACGTTGATGACAAAAACTTCCGAATTAGTAGTTGAATTTTGTCCCAACGGTCCTCTGGCGGATACACCAGTTGTAGTCGTGTATTGAAAACTGCTCCGATGTAACGGCGAACCTGTGCCGGAACTAACTCTGACTTGAGAGGGTGAGGTATGAACCCCAGGTGACGTAACACCAGTAACGTGAACCGGACCTGGGCGTTGAGAAGGGATTCGTCCGCCGCCCACAGAAGTATGTCGTCGATGTAGACTTCTATCTGAATCCCTCGTAAGTGAAGAAAAACCATAACCGGAGTGGTAATCCGGGTAAATAACCAAGGAGCGATGTTGACCCCGAAAGGGAGAACCTGCCATTCGAAGCGTCGATCGTTGATCATGAAGCGTAGGTAACGGCGATGGCGTGGATGAATTGGAATGTGAAGATACGCATCCTGGAGATCGATTGAGGCCAGCCAATCCTGGAGATGTACACGGGCCCGAATCGATGTCACAGAAGGCATCTTGAAATGAGGTGGAGAGATGAGGTGAAGCTTGTTCAAAACCTTTAAGTCGATCACCATGCGCATCTGGTCTGAGTCCTTCTTTGGAACCAGAAAGACGTGGCTGTAAAATCCCACACTGTCTTCGGCCCGTGGTAATTCTCTTACTGCTCCCTTGTCCATGAGCGTAGTGACCGAAGATAGGAGCGTCTGTAAATGATCTACAGGAACTGGCAGACGAGAGGGACGAGGCCAAACGA
The DNA here is from genome assembly GCA_036873755.1 of Hanleya hanleyi. NCBI lineage: Eukaryota > Metazoa > Mollusca > Polyplacophora > Lepidopleurida > Hanleyidae > Hanleya > Hanleya hanleyi. The sequence continues at coordinate 11,851 of JAVTVY010039015.1, read as the reverse complement.
TGAGTTTGGGCAAAGACTGGAAATTGAAAAGAAAACCTTCTTTTAAAACTTTGATAATCCAGACGTCGTTGGTGATGAGCCGCCAATTCTCGTGGAAGACTTGTAGACGCCCGCCCACGACCTGATGAGAGAATGAGCGGAAGGCAGGAAGTTGAAAATCTACGGGATGAACAGGCACGGGATAGTCATTTACTGGGACGTCCACTTCGTTTGGTAGATTTACCCCGAAAGGAACGACGTCCACGACCTTGTGGAGGTCTGTCAATTCCGCGAAAATTACTCCGAGGGGCCGCTTCTTGTTGAGTGGTAGTAGAAGAAGAAGTACGACCCCGTCTAGACTTACGGTCAGTGGCGACACCCGGACGACGAGCTACTGCAGCAATAAGGCGAGATGTCCGTTCTTCCCGAACTGAAGGCATAACCGACTCAATGGCCTCGTTGAAGATGAACTTAGATGCCAAAGGTTGATGAATTAGTTGATTTTTAACCAACAAAGGAACATCCGGTTTGAGTACTTTAAGTAAGGAATCTCGTTGAGCCTTAAGAAGCGAAACGTAGGAAAACGAACCAGCATGGATGACTCGACGATTAGTCTGTATGAGCGTGTCCAAAAATCCACGCAAATAAGCTACACGGCCCGGAGACAAGCAGGCCGACCCATCATCACGAAGTAAGGTAGGGTCCAAAGCAATACGAGACGTCGCTAACAGAAACCAATCTGCGGTGGATGAAGCACGTTGTATTTCCTGCAGCATTTCCATAACATTACCCATAGCTTTGGAAGGGACCGAATAAGGTGTCGACGGGGACACCTTAGAAATGTTACTCAAATCCCGATCTCGTTTAGGTGGTTTGTTGGGCAATACGTCATCATGTATGTCAAAACGAGGCCGCAACAAAGGTTTATGGAACTTGTTGTCGTCCTCTAATTGTCGCTCAAACTTTACTAAAAGATCCTTCCAGGCCGGTGATGGCGCACACGAAGGACGAAATGTAGATGTTGAAGGCGTAGAAGCTAAATATGCCGCCGTCGAACCTTCCGTATGTGATGGTAACTCAACGGAAGCCCGCGGCATGTCCGGTAACAATGACAAAAGCGCCTCCATTTTATCAGCATTATTCATGTTATGCGTAGATTCCGGCTTTTCTACAGAAGAGGTGGAATTATCATCAGACTCGTCATCTGAACTCGACGAGACTGGCAAAGTCGGACGAGAAATACGACTCCGGCGAGAAGTAGGCACGTTATGGACGACCACCTGATCAAGGAAAGGAGTCCGGGAGTGATGAACGTGACGGTCTAGATCCGAAGGCGATATCGCAATTCGTGGTAGACGGACTGGAGACACCGGAGAATGTAGAGTCGAAGTACGTGAACGGTGAGCCGTAGAACGGGAAGGCCGACCTGTAGTATCTCCATCACCCGTAAAGCGAGAATCACGAAGCGGTGAACGAGATTTCCGAGTAGGAGATGGAGAACCACCGACATGTGATAACAAGGGATGTGGTGTAATAGATCGAGGCGGGAACACAGCAATCTGAACTGGAGAGCGAGAGCGTGAACGGCTTCGATGCGTACGTGAGCGTTGAGAAGAAACATGAACCCGACGATGTGAAGAATTTCGATCTAGCAAAGTCGGAGAATCCAAATCCGCAATCTGAACCGAGAAGGGAAGGACCGAATGACCGACCATAGTACGCGAAGCTGATTTAGACGTACGTTTTTCTTTAACACGTAAAGGAGAAATCGACACCCGGCGACGTTTACTCCGTTTACCTGTAGCGGAATGTAAACCAATAGACAAAGGAGAGGTCGATATAACATGGGCCTCCACTGCATTCCTTTGTTCCGCGAGAACAATAGAATGCTCAGAGGTGGCAGGTTTAGGACGGGAAGTCTTTGTTGGTGTAGACAATGAAACCGGTCTGGCTGCTGCCATAGACAGGCCTGTACATGTAAGGCTGTCTAAAACCTGCGTTTTTCTCAGACTCAAAACTTTCCCACTAGGAGGAATATTTACAGAGGTGGGAGAGTTTTGATTACTATGAACTACATTTAAACCAATGCCAACAATGTCTTCGTTGGCTTCCATGTCATTGACAAGGGCAATCTCTAACACGCGTCTGTCGACCTCCGAAATCATCGGGTCGTCAGAAGCCTGCAGAAGGTGAGCTCGTCTAGCCTGAGCATAATTCGCCCACGCTAGCGAGTCCCATGATACACACTCGGCACATGAACTGCGCCGGTAACATAATTCTTTGCATAAAAAACAAACCGTGTGGGCGTCCAAACCGGACCAGGTTTTCCCACACGTAGTACAATTTGAAACTGGAATCTCAGACATGATTTATGAAAGAAATTCCAACCAAAGAAAGAATCTTTGAACTCAAGAAAGAAAACAAGTCAATCTCGTATAAGGATACTGCGGGTCGTTAACAACAACAACCCAGGTTGTATAAAACACTTCTTCCTGTGATGTGCACTGCGTGAGGTACAACAGAGAAAAGAGGACGATAATGGTTTGTGCAGACCCTTTATAGTAATCCTGCTGGAGTGGATGGGAGTTCCCCTGGCGGACGATTCTCCGCAAGGGGAGCTAACTTTTGAGTTTAACTTCCGTTTTCTACGTTGTATATCTTCCTGACGGAGATTAATTAGGCATAGAATTGAAACAGGTTTATTTGTGACATAAAAGGACAATTTACAGCTCTAGGATATTTTCTCCATTTGATCTCTGATCAGAGAACTGGGTGATTTAACATACGATTGAATTAAGGATGATACATCCAGCATTGTTTTCACAGTTATAAAAACCATGGAGGTAGAAAGGGAAGGAGAAACTGTTCCTGCTAGCCCCACACTGTGCTTTGATGTCTGTCTAGATGACAGTCAGGTCACGTCTCTTTAATGTACAAAGTAAAATTCTGACACTTCATTCTCCAAACACTATTTGCTCAATTGGAATTCAACAGAAGTAGTCGAAAAGTAATATGTTAGTCGAGTTGAAACGATGATTATAGGGATATTTTAAAGGTTACAGTTGGGTCGTAACAACTTATAGTATTTCCTATAACCAGCCACATGCACGTTCCTCTAAAAATTCTATTACCGTTTTCTAGCCATGGAATGTTGCATGTCGTAATCAATCACCCAAGTCTTTACACAAACCATAGATCGATAGAAGGTGATCAACGCAACAATACGCTCTTCGAATACACAGTGCTTAATAGCTCGACAGCAGTTTGGGACAAATCGATGAGACACATACGCATGAAAGTAAAGGCAGATGACCATGAACGTGGCAGCTGTAATACCCCCAGTTAATCTGATTATATCCTGCTGTGTCGGAACCGTACATTAAACACTTTCCCTGCTGTGTCGGAACCGTACATTAAACACTTTCCCTGCTGTGTCGGAACCGTACATTAAACACTTTCCCTGCTGTGTCGGAACCGTACATTAAACACTTTCCCTGCTGTGTCGGAACCGTACATTAAACACTTTCCCTGCTGTGTCGGAACCGTACATTAAACACTTTCCCTGCTGTGTCGGAACCGTACATTAAACACTTTCAGCTCCAGGAACAGTCTCCTCTTTCTACCTCCATGTTTTATAAACTAACAATAAATTCATGTGAGACAATGCAAAGGATATGTGATGTTTACATTTGAAAAACTCTTTTGTGTGTGACGGTGATGAAGCTGATTTTTGTTGTTTCTTTTTCTTCATCCAAATCTTGCAAAATTATATTTTTCTTGATGTATACATACTGAAATATCAGTCTCAAAAAGATATTTCTATCTTTAGTGCATAAAATTGGATTTATGATTGGTCAAATGTGCTTTTGAGCTTATTTTGGTACTTTTGAGGTATTTACATGGAGAATTTTCAATTGTAACAAAAATATGACACTTCAAACCAAAACCAATCTTGGTTCTTTCAAGGAGTCAAACTCCCTAATAGATTCTGTGAACTTATATTTTTGGTTTGTATTGTGACATTTGTTGTATCAGAGAAATCCTATCTACACGCATCAAAAATAACGCAATAGGCCAGGGAGCATCCTTTTGATCAATCATATATCCATATTTTCACAATGCGAAGGCGACAATAGGCCAGGGAGCATCCTTTTGATCAATCATATATCCATATTTTCACAATGCGAAGGCGACAATAGGCCAGGGAGCATCCTTTTGATCAATCATATATCCATATTTTCACAATGCGAATGTGACAATAGGCCAGGGAGCACCCTTTTGATCAATCATATATCCATATTTTCACAATGCGAAGGCGACAATAGGCCAAGGAGCACCCTTTTGATCAATCATATATCCATATTTTCACAATGCGAAGGCGACAATAGGCCAGGGAGCACCCTTTTGATCAATCATATATCCATATTTTCACAATGTGAAGGCGACAATAGGTCAGGGAGCACCCTTTTGATCAATCATATATCCATATTTTCACAATGTGAAGGCGACAATAGGCCAGGGAGCACCCTTTTGATCAATCATATATCCATATTTTCACAATGTCAAGGCGACAATAGGCCAGGGAGCACCCTTTTGATCAATCATATATCCATATTTTCACAATGTGAAGGCAACAATTTTTTCGAGGCTGATATTTCAGTAGGCCTATGTAAACTTTTTACAGGTTTTAGGTGGAAAAGTAAAACAGGCTTCATTACTGTCACACACAAAGGAGTTTTTAGTATGTAAACATCACATATCCTTTGAATCAGTACAGTGCTGTATTGACCATATGGAACTACAATGTTATTTTTCCAGTTTAATGATGCATAAAAGCAAGGGATCAGCCAGACTTTAATAAGCTACTCACCTATTGGACGTCGGCTGGAGACATTGTCGAGGAATTTACCGAGTAGGACAAGCTCTGCCTGTAAATGACTGGTGATGTCAGATATTTTAACCTCTCTTCTCTCAGTCTTCTCCAAGATTTGTGATAATTCATCCACCACAGCTTCGTCACGCATTGCAAATAGCTGAAATACACATCATTCTAGGTTAACACCTACAATAATGTTCAACCAAGGACAACCATTCTGATAATGTTAACAACTTTGGATCCAAACTGAAGTATTTGTACATGTACATAAACTGAGGAAAGCTATAAAATAGCTGGATATCGTTTTACACCTGGATATCATTATACACCTGTATATTTTTATACACCTGGATATTGTTACACACCTGGATACTATTATACACCTGGATATTGTTACACACCTGGATATCGTTATACACCTGGATATCATTATACACCTGGATATTGTTCTACACCTGAATATTGTTATACACCTGGATATTGTTATACACCTGGATATTGTTACACACCTGGATATTGTTATACCCCTGGATGTCATTGTGCAGCTGCATATCACTACAATTTCATTTAAGGTAACCGATATGATTGTCCATTTACTGAGCTTTGACATAGGTGAAGTAGCTGCAACACTGGTCTCTGATCAAACTGACAGATAAAGAATAATTATTTACCTCTTCCATCTCTCTATCTTCTCTCCATCCTTTCACAAGCTCTTCTGTCAACAAAAAGGGAGATTTTAAGTTGGCTCCAGTTCAGACTGACAGATGAAATGACCATATTCTTACTCTTATGACATCAGGTCAAACTGACAGATGATGTGACCATTTATTTACCCTACGACAAGCAGGTCAGACTGACAGATAATCTGACCATTTACTTACTCTTTGACATCAGGTCAGACTGACGAATGATGTGACCATTCACTTACTCTAGAACATCAGGTCAGACTGACAGATGATGTGACCATTTACTTACTCTATGACATCAGGTCAGACTGACGAATGATGTGACCATTTACTTACTCTACGAAGAGCACGTCAGACTGACAGATGATGGCACCATTTACTAACTCCATGATGAACAGGTCAGACTGACAGATGAAGCGACCATTTTCTTACTCTAAGATGAGCAGGTCAGACTGACAGGTGATATGACCATTTACTAACTCTATGACAAGCAGGTCAGACTGACAGGTGATATGACCATTTACTAACTCTATGACATTAGGTCAGACTGACAGATGATGTGACCATTTACTTACTCTATGACAAGCAGGTCAGACTGACAGATGATATGACCATTTACTTACTCTATGACAAGCAGGTCAGACTGACAGATATGACCATTTACTTACTCTATGACAAGCAGGTCAGATTGACAGATGATGGCACCATTTACTTACTCTATGACATTAGGTCAGACTGACAGATGATATGACCATTTACTTACTCTATGACATCAGGTCAGACTGACAGATGACGTGACCATTTACTTACTCTATAACAAGCAGGTCAGACTGACAGATGATGCGACCATTTACTTACTCTATGACATCAGGTGTTTCCACAAAAATAGAGATGAGGGAAATCATTTGCTTTATTCTTTTGCTGACATGGCAGGTCAGGAGGAAAGGTATGAGGCAATCTTTTGTCATCAGAATTTCATTGATGGGCCTAGGACTGATAACAGGTGATGCACTCCATTTACTTACTCTATGACAAGCAGGTCAGACTGACAGACAATCTGACCATTTACTTACTCTACATACAATGATTTGCACAGATATTAAAAATTCATTTGTCACTTTATGACATTAGGTCACCTTACGCTGCATGATATGACTGGTTTCACGCTTATCACATATCAGGTCAGACTGACAGATGACGTGACCATTTACTTACTCTATAACAAGCAGGTCAGACTGACAGATGATGCGACCATTTACTTACTCTATGACATCAGGTCAGACAAACAGATGAGGGCACCATTTACTTTATACTCTATGACAAGCAGGTCAGACAGACAGATGAGGGCACCTTTTACTAACTCTGTGATGAGCAGGTCAGACTGACAGGTGATGTGACCATTTACTTACTCTCTGACAAGCAGGTCAGACAAACAGATGATGGTACCATTTACTTACTCTATGACAAGCAGGTCAGACAGACAGGTGATGTCACCATTTACTTTCTCTATGACATCAGGTCAGATAGACAGATGATGGCACCATTTACTTACTCTATGACAAGCAGGTCAGACTGACAGATGATATGACCATTTACTTACTCTATGACAAGCAGATCAGGCTGACAGATGATATGACCATTTACTTACTCTATGACAAGCAGGTCAGACTGACATGATATGACCATTTACTTACTCTATGACAAGCAGGTCAGACTGACAGATAATCGGACCATTTACTTACTCTATGATGAGCAGGTCAGACTGACATGATATGACCATTTACTTACTCCATGATGAGCAGGTCAGACTGACAGATGATGGCACCATTTACTTACTCTATGACAAGCAGGTCAGACTGACAGAAGATGGCACCATTTACTTACTCTATGACAAGCAGGTCAGACTGACAGATGATGTGACCATTTACTTACTCTATGACATCACGTCAGACAGACATGATATGACCATTTACTTACTCTATGACATCAGGTCAGACTGACAGATGATATGACCATTTACTTATTCTATGAAGAGCAGGTCAGACAGACAGATGATGGCACCATTTACTTACTCTATGACAAGCAGGTCAGGCTGACAGATGATGTGACCATTTACTTACTCTATGACAAGCAGGTCAGACAGACAGGTCATGTGATCATCTACTTACTCTATGACATCAGGTCAGACTGACAGATGATGTCACCATTTACTTACTCTATGACGACCTATTCAGACAGACAGCTAATATCACCATTTACTTACTCTATGACATCAGATCAGACTGACACATGATATTACTTCAGTTCACATTGTCTTCTCATAATGAAAATCCTAATATTTGTTATATACTCCTGCTAGATCCACTGTTTACCAGTCAGGTCCACAGAGATAATCATTATAGAGGAGATTTGCTCAGATGACATCATCGACTGACATGCTGTTTAATTTATGTATCGTGTTTTTTATAGGCCAGATGGTCGGTTACCTTTAAGTCTCTCCATCTCATCTCTCAGTGTATCCTTCATTTTGATGTTATCTTCCTTCTGATCTGTCACTTCCACTATGTTCCGCTCCAGCTCAGTGCTACGCTGTTAGAAGTGGATCATACAAACATATATTTAACAGTCTATAGGGCATATGATGTAATTCTGCCTCTCCTTATTTAATAAAATATGAAATTGTGGATGTAAAAGCCCCCCATTATATATACACCAGGTAAGTATCAAACCTGACAGTGCACATCTATATGATCATTCACCAGGTATGTGTCAAACCAGACAGTCAGGGTATGAAATTTACACCTGTCTACCTGTCGGGAATTTTTTCAGGTCTCCAGTGACCGGTTGCCAATAAATTTTTCTGGTGTTCAAAATATATCTTTAACAAAATTCAATCAAAACATCTGCTAATTAGTGCAAGGAAACAATTGGTAGCTTGCAACGTGTAGCTTTGTCATTAATTTGGAATTGCATATACTTGACAATTTCAACATGAATTGCAGGCAAGCACCTAAAAGGTGCGTGGACCCCTCAGCCTGTTTTTTTTTAGTCAAGTAGGATCAGGGCTACATTCCGAAAAACGTATGGGCACCCAAAACTCAAATGAAACAAAAAATGAAAGTGATAGATATAATAGACTTCGTTTTCACGTGAGTGGTGTGCTGGGATTACAGCATGCAAGAAAGTGTAGCTTTATCAGTGGCAATTTATGCATTGCACAAGTGTGATAAGTTTAATGGCATAGAAACACACTGATTGCCACTCTCCTAATCACTCGTTTTAAATAATTTCCAAGGTACAGTACTGTAACATGTTTGGTAACAAAAATTGAAGCATTATGTTGTACCAGTTAAATGTGTGGACACAAATATGGTTCATGCAAAAGTTTTAGGATAAATCATATGATGTAAAATAGAATGATTTGACAGCAAAATTGAAGAAAATGTTGTCCTTCATTTAAGGTGACGCGAAATTCAAACTACACTTCTGAAATAAATATGTTTTGTGCAAAAGCTTTAAGATAAATCATATGATGTGGAGTAGAATGATTTAATAGCAAAATTGAAGAAAAATGTTGTCCTTCATTTAAGGCGACGCGAAATTCACACTAACAGGGGTTCGATACTGCAGGATTCCCCTGCCAGTTATTTCATATTATACTTCTGAAATAAAATATGGTTTGTGCAAAAGCTTTCTGATAAATCGATGTACACGAGGGCAAAATTGAAGAAAAATGTTGTCCTTCATTTAAGGCGACATGAAATTCAAACCTAACAGGGGTTCGATACTGCGGGGACCCCCTCGCCGGTTATTTTCTCTTGTACTTGGGAAATAAAATAATGTCACCAACCCGTTAGTTATTACTATAAAAGGCGGGAAAACATAGGTGATTCAGCATGTGTGTGAAAAAGCAATGTACACTGCAGGCTGAGAAGCTGTGAATAGGAAAGAAGTCCAAAACTTTAACATTTAGTGCCCCAGGGGTGGAGAAATCCCCCCAAGGGTAGTGCATAGGTTGAACAAGTGAAGCATCATGTAAGCTCTCAGAATATATGGGAATTGGGGAGTTCCATCCAATGGTAATCTTGAATGGCCCAGGCTTTCTTGTATCAGGGAACCTTCAAAAGTCACAATGAAACATGCAACCAAGGGTTCCCAATGGGCATAGATAACAGTGCAAAAAGCCAAGCCATCAATAAACAAAATAAAAAAATAATTAAAATTCATGAAATCATCACAGCCATCTGAAAATCTAATCATTTCATCCGTCAACATTCAGGAAGCTCTCACCAAAGTTTGGTCAGGCCTGACTTGATAGATCTGCAGATATTCAGCGGACAAGAACATGTTGATGGGCATAGATAACATTGCAAAAGCTGAGCCATCAATAAATAATAAAAAAAATAATTAAAAATCACGAAATCATCATAGCCATCTGAAAATCTAATCATTTCTTCAGTCAACATTCAGGAAGCTCTCACCAAAGTTTGGTCAGGCCCGCCTTCATAGATCTGCAGATATTCAGCGGACAAGAAAATGTTGACGGACGGACGTCCGGACGGACGTACGTACATGGCAACGACAAGACCCCACAGCCCTATGGGCTGAGGGGTAACAATCAGATGTTCAGGTAATTCTTAAAGGTGACAGGTGAACTTTTTGGTCAACTGTCTCGTGTGACAAGTAAATTATTTTGAACATTTCGACCCCTGACAGTGCACAGGAAGAGGAGTCCAAACAAGAATGTACATTGAAGGGCCATAACTCTGGGGGAAATTGTCATATCTTATATTAAACTGGGTAGTAGAAATGATAATAAGAATCTACTACGACAATTTAAAAAAATCTTCATCAATTAAAAAGGGAGATATAACCAGGACATGTATCTACTATTATATTAACGTTGAAGAGAAAGGGCCATAAGAAAAATCATCATAATGGGTGAACTTGCACCTCTTCTCCCATTTAAGATTCAAAAATGTCCATATAGTAACCGAGATTACGGATACACAGACTGATGGCTGGACATATGACACCCCCACCCTTTAGTTAGAGGTGGGCATAATACAGAGATAATGACTGACCGATTAGATAAAGTACCTGTCTGAACTTGTCGTTCTCATCAAGTACAGCCTCCAGTTTACAGCTGACCACAAAGATTTCTTTCTCCACTTCCTTGGTCTCTTCCGCCTGAAGTTTGAGCTGAGCCACAGACTCGCGCCTTTTCTTCTTCAGTTCCACCCTCATATCCGCCTGGAGGACAAAAACCATAACGAAGGGGAGGTAAGGTCTGAGTCAATATCAACAGATATAATGTAGCCTTTTGCAAGTAACTATTCGCGTTTCTTCCCCAACTCAAGCTGGTAAGCATGGTAACATGATGGTTTCTGACAGGAGCTCACTGATCAACATATGCACATAGCATACCATAGATTGTAACCCAGGCAAATTTAGAAAATGAACACTGAATATTCATATTGGCGGAAACATTTGATGATTTCAGAGCAGCGATGAGAATGAGTTATGGCATAAAAAGTATCAGTAATAATTGCATATATCAATGCTACAGCCATTGAAATGTTTGCTGATGATATCACACTGAGTAGATCTGATAAAACTGTTCAGGAAGTACAAATAGCTCTAAATAACAACCTTGAAAGGACTCACAAGTGGTGTGTAAATAACAGAATGATTATACACACTGAGAAAACAGTGTCACATGGATGCAACACTTGACATATTACTGGACCAAGAACCTATGAAGAATGTTGATGAAGTTAAATGTTAAATTGCTTGGCATCCATATAGATAATGCCCTAACATGGAAGTTACATGCTGAGCTTGTCACAAGATTACTGTATCACTGTCTGGGGAAATGCTCCAGAAATGTCTCTTGAAAGAGTTCACAGGCTTCAAAAACGTGCTGCCAGAATTATAATGAATGCAGACTCCATCGCCCCTTCTCTGCCCCTCTTCAAACAACTAAATTGGATGACCATATATGGAAGAATCTTTACACAAAAAGCCATCTTGATCTATAAAAGTCTCAATTGCATGTCAAACTCTCCTATCTCTAAATTATTTCTGAACACTGCTGAAGTCACAAAGCGAACTCTAAGGTCAACCACCACCAGCAAAATGTATATCCCAAAATGCAGAACTGGATACCGTACTTTAAAGGAAGTTTGAGATACTCTGGCCCAATAATTTGGAATAGCTTTCCCCAGTTTATAAAGGAAGCCAAGTCAGTGAAGCCTTTCAAGAGACAACTATGTAAATATGTTCAGCTAAATTTCTTGTTTGTCATGCT
>JAVTVY010039014.1:0-163175 GCA_036873755.1 Hanleya hanleyi | reverse complement strand
TTTCAACTGAAACAGCTCATAAGTGAACCGACAAGAGTAACAAAAAAATCAAAAACACTTATTGATCATATCTATGTCTCTAACAACGAAAAAGTAAAAAACTTCACCGTGCCCAGACTAGCACTGAGTGACCATTATGCAGTATGTGTTTCGTACAAAAACAAACAGAAAGCTAAATCAAATTCACAAAATCATAAAACTGTCAGGTTCAGAAACATGAAAAATTTTGAATCTGAACGCTTCCTATCAGACTTAGCTGAAAAACCTTGGTCTGCAATGAAAACAACTAATAATCCAAACGAAGCTCTTAAAATGTTCACAGATTACTTCAGTGAAGCACTGGACAATCATGCCCCATTTTGTGAGCGAAGAGTTAAAAGTAATAAATTGCCTGATTGGCTCCATGATGAAGAAGTGTTAGAGGCACGAAAACATAGGGATCAGTTTCATGCTGAAAAAGATTTTGATAATGCTAAAATATGGCGAAATAAAGCCAATTGTCTTGTTCACAAGGCAAAGAAAAAACATTTTGAAAACCTTATAAACAGAAATAAAAGTAAGCCTGAAGGCATATGGGACGTTCTTCGAGAAATAGACAAGGATACAACTAACTATGCACCCAGAAGACTAAAATCAACCAGCGAGTATTTGCAGTTACAGACTCCAAATGAATACACAACCGATAAAACACAAATAGCAAATGAAATCAACAATTATTTTACAGATATTCCTGCCCAGCTTAACAAATGTAATAATTCAGTTGACACTCTGTATGCATCCACTCAATCATTTGAAAGACTGGAAAATTTTGTTAATGACAAGGTCCCTAAAAATGTCCATTTTGAAATACCTCAAATAAAAGTAGAAACTGTATATAAACATCTTAAAAACCTGAACATAAACAAAAGTACTGGACCAGATCTCATAGGGCCCAAATTTCTAAAAATGGCAGCTGCTGTGATAGCAGATCCCATTACCCATATAATTAACCTAAGTGTGGAAAATAATGAATTCCCTGATCAATGGAAACTAGGTAAAGTTATTCCCATCTTTAAATCTGGTGAACGCGAACTGTGTGAAAATTACAGGCCAATTTCAATTCTTTGCTGCTTATCAAAAATAATAGAACGACATGTCCATGACCACCTATCCGCATACCTCTCCAAGTACAAGCTGCTTTGTGAAAACCAATCTGGATTCCGTGCACAACACTCATGCCAGAGTGCTTTAACAAAAATGATTGAATCCTGGCTATCTTCGATAGACAAAGGGAATCTTGTTGGCTGTGTTAAGTTAGATTTCAGAAAAGCTTTCGATACTGTAAATCATACTATTATACTACAAAAACTCAAACTCTACAAACTCTCTACCAAGGCGTACAACTGGATGGAATCTTACCTACAAAACAGAAAACAATTTGTTTCAGTCGAAAATCACATGTCTGATCCTCTCCTTATTCATGCTGGTGTTCCCCAGGGGTCTATCCTTGGACCTCTGTTATTCATTATTTATGTTAATGATTTGCTATTATGTGATCTGACTAGTGTTATAGATCTATATGCTGACGATACTACTATATACCACAATGCACGTAGCTTGAAAGAACTGGAAGATGTTATGAGTCTGGATAGTGAAGTCATTGAGAGATGGTGTCAGGAAAACAAACTGTTTATTCACTTTTCAAAGTCCACTAGTATGATCCTCACAACAAAACAAAAATCAAAAAGGTGTGATCTTAATTTTAAGATCACCCTTGATGGCAATGAGCTTAAGAATGTCAAAAAAGACAAAATACTGGGCCTTAATGTTGATCATAGCCTGAGTTGGAATGATCATACTGATTATGTTTGTCAAAAACTTTCTTCCAAAATAGGAATACTATATAGACACAGACACCTACTCAACAAAGAAGCAAAAATCACCTACTACAATGCGTACATTCTCCCACACATGGACTATTGCCTCACAATTTGGGGCAATGCATCCACTACACAGACTGACAGAATTTACAAACTTCAAAAAAGAGCAGCCAGAATCATTTTAAATGCAGATTACTCAACCCCAACAAAAACACTTTTTAAAGAACTCGGATGGCTAACCATACAAGAACGGATAACATATCAGAAAGCTATTTTTATGTTCAAAATCATCAACCACTTATGTCCCCCTTACCTCAACTCTCTCTTTAAATATGTTAATGAAATTACTGCACACACTCTAAGATCAACTGAAAACAACAAACTGTATCTTCCAAAACCCAGAACAAACTATCTGAAACAAAGCCTGAGTTTTTCTGGAGCAATGCTGTGGAACTCCCTTGGCAACAACCTCAAAGAAGCCCCATCTCTCAATGCCTTCAAGTCCAGACTTCTGAAATCCCTATGCTCTAGCACATAATATTATGTACTATTTTTATGTCAAGACATTTACTCTGCAGTGTTTCTTGATTGTATATGTTGTACATACTTGTATATTTTTTTTTTTTTTTTGGAGGGCCTCCGGGAAGAACAGTTTTTGCAACTGACAGAGTTACCCTCATGAAATAAAGATATATATATATATATGTAAGCGGTCACTGGCGAGGTGCGAACCCACGCCAGCTGTAGCACTCCGGGTCAGAGTCAAACACCCTAACCACTCGGCCACGACACGCCATCTTTCTTTCCTTTCCTTTGCGCGCACGAGGATTACCCAAAATGCAAACCGCGCACGTGTTCGGAAAAAAATTCGTCCACTGGCAAACAACATGTACGCTTCAAGTCCCATAACATGCTTTTGCCACACACGCACTCTTGGAAATATTCCTTTTCGGTGTGTAGAGTTTAAACTAAAATCAATTCGGACATACCGGAATCGATTGCCCTCATTATATAGCGTACATGTTCTTGGCAATGGACGTGCGTGTCTTGCCGAACACGTGTGCGGTTTGCATTTTTGGTAAACCCCTCGGCGAGAGGGTCGGGCTTCCGCAAAACAACACGTGCTCACGGAGTTGAGCAGTTGGGAAGACGTTATGTTTGTCCAGAGAAACAACAACAACCCCGAGTCACTTATTTTTTCCTACCCTCTGTGCCTTCGTGAGGAGTTTGTGTGTGTACAGTATTGAAGTTGATGGTATAAGGTACGTTTTAAATATCTATTTCTGTCGAATTACATGAAATGGAATGTTGTTGTTGTTCGCGCGCTATAGCTTGGTTTCTCCAACGCAATGGCGTGAGCATCCCCTGGTCACGCCAACAAGGGCTAGGTAGGATGAGCCGTATGACTATGACATTGCAAAACAGAACTAGCGGTAAAACCATGAAAAAATCTGCTCATACACCTCAAAACAACCGGCCAATATAAACACAAATTAGTATCTGTATTAACTTTAGCCAGATCAATGAATAACGAGTAAAACAATCCAAGAAAAGACTGTCTTCTTGACACAAAACTTTACCATGTGGTCGTGGACAGAAGCCATGTTTATGTTAGTTCCATTTCCGGTTCAACACTCACACTCCTCACAGCTGTTGATATGTACACATTATGTTAAGCAGACTGTAGGTTACCATGGGGATTATATCACTCCGCGAACTTGAACATCAAAGAAAATAGGAAACAAAATCTTATTTTGCTCATGTTTCATCCAAATTATATTGATATGATATGTTATTAATGCATTAAAAACACGAAATCGTCAGCACATGCATGTCATGCAAATTTATGACGAAGACTATGTTTTGTTGCGCAAGTAATCAGATGCTCGGTGAAATGGTGTAAACAAATGGCTGCCAAATGATCAGATAACGAAAATGTGATGTAGGATTTCTCGCGCGTTCATTACAACTGTTTCCCGTGTGCCATGGCCGAACAGAAATACAGTTTAGTTATATCTAATGTCCCTACAAACGAAGACAAAAAGATACGACAACAGCCATGGTAAATTATGGTCATTATTTTCATAAGCTATTATTGATCAACAACATGTTATTACAACAACAACTTGATGTTGAACTCTGCATAGAGAGAGAGAGAGAGAGAATTAAGAACTTCAGATGCAGGAAACACAAGCTGACTATTTGTGCGTTTGAGTTTGGTATGGTAGAGCAGCTACATTATGTTTGGAGCACCACAGTTATTTATGCAAGGCTCGACTTAGCACAGTTGACTTAGCACAGTTGACTTAGCACAGTTGACTTGGGGAATTACAGAATTACAGATTACAGGGGAATCTGTATAGGCCTACGGATGTGGTGCATCAGTGACCGGTATCTATGAGATATCTAGCATGATTGCCCAGTTATTGGACACTTTTTGAGACTATGAGTCTGCAGGTCGACCATGCAACCACGTATGGCCAAATAAGTTATAGGATTGAGAAGTTGAATTTTTTTGTCGGTCGTAACAAAGGTACTCACGTAAATAGGGAAGCCAGGAGAGCATGATAACATTTACCATTCAAGTGTACAACAAGCCAAATGATCACAACTGGTAAAAGAAGTTCCACATTCACAGAGCTTAAAACGTGAAATCGCCATCAAAACTGCAAAGCGGAAGTTATTTGTTCAAAGAGAACTTCAAACCAAGAGAAATAACTCTGATACCTGTTCAGGTGAAAACAATTGGAGGGTCGGGTAGCTGACGTAAGAAAATTATGTTCTGTGTGTTGACTCAGCGTACTTTGTAACACAGCGAGTCCCACCCGTCGAGCGCCTCATTGTTTTCTTTCCCGGGAAAGTGGAAGAGCGGGTCTATAAAATGTTTTAAGGATTACAGACGATTTACAGGGTTTTAGAAAGAAAGATTTGTACAGTTGTTCATCCTATTAATATCAGTCCTTATGATATTGCTTACTTCGGTGCGCTCGAAAGCCCTTTGATGAAAAATATGATTTTGTTTCTGTTGCGTTTCGGTTCACGGCTATATGGTTCCAGATTTTTCAGTTCGTTCCATTCATTTGTGTTCTTCGGGGACCTTGTGGATGACGTGTCTTCCACCAAAACATGTCATACAGGTTTTGTCAAAGGTCAAATCATTGGTCATCGGATCGCTGACGTAACATTTCCTGATTGCAATTTATCAGGCTGCGCAACAATCGGCGCCCAAACACAGTCTTCACAATCCTAAAATAAGTAACAGTCATTGGATACAATCAATCAACCATTCTTTATTTCTATACATGAATACATACAGAAAATGTTAAAACTAAGGTACAAGACTACATCTTTAGTAATAATTCGCATAAAAGAAGACTGGAGAAAATATACGGGGAGAGACTGGGATTAGCTGAAACGCATGGACCATTCATGGTATAATAAAGATCCAAGTTTGCACCCAGTTATTGGACACTTTTTCAGTGACGGATTTATTTTAAACTAATAAACTTACTGTCAAATTATTTGTCCTACACTCAGTCTTGAGTAAACCTCCAAGAATAATCACACATGAATCAACAATGTAGCTCACAATTGAATTTCGGTATGAGCGTGGAAGATTCAATCAGCCCCAAATTTTGCTGTTTTGGGGAGTGTGCAGTATCCTCTGCAGTCAATCAGTGCTATTGCCAGTTTGAACCATGTGGTCATGCTAACGTAAACTTGCTGCTCCCCGGAATTGTTCCGGGGAGCAGCAAGTTTATTACTGTGGCAGCAAGAAACGTACATGGGGTCGCATTGCACAATGAAGTTCAGACAGAAGATTCTCTAAATTTGTGGGAACATTTTCAGGCATATTTTGTTTAATTTAATGCAATCGGGAACGAAACAGAGAAACTAGAGGAAATTTTCTGACGCATTTTTTCACCCAAATTTATGACAATGTTTCCAACCCGCACGAGGGCTAAACGTACACAAATTTCATGAGTAAAAAGAAATTTATCAACATGCCACTGTAACTCAACTGTAAATTTTAATTTTTATTACAATTGTCATGTAATAGTCTCAGAAAATAGCCCCATTGGGTCTAGGTGTCCAATAACCGGGCAGTCATGCTATGTTAACTGCTGTGTCCTGTGTGACTCTGAGTGAGTGAGTGATTCAGATATACTACTGTCTATCTCATATTACGATGGGATGGGATTTTCGGCAATATATCGGAGCCAGGTCTTCTCATAGAAGTGAAATTCCCCATGGTATCTACATGTATATGTAATTTGTGCAATTTTATTCTGAAATTTGAAGGAAATCTGTTCAGAATCAAAGGAATCTCCAATATCTTGCATGTTATTTTCAAAGCACAATGACGTTGGACTTGCAATATTGTGACTATGGTAATTCCCCCAATAATTCAATCACAGCACAGGAAGTTCACTTTTCAACTCTGTGTTTCAAACACAGAGAGAAAGTAACATTCCCATTCTTCATTCAAATTGAAGAAAAGTCATATAATGACAAAATGTGACACTTTGTAGCTGGTACCATGGAGAATATTGCCAGATTTATGCCATTTTTGCTGCACTTCTGGTGATCGAATTATTAGGGGAATTTACCGTAGGTGCTATGAAAATAACATGCGATGTATTGGAGATTTTCTTTTATTCTGAAGATATTTTCTTGAAATTTCAGAATAAAAATGCACAAATTACTTACAGATACTGTGAAGAATTTCGATGCTTTGAGATGAACTGGCTCCGATATTTTGCCGAAAATCCCATCCCATCGTAATGTGAGACAGACAGTAGTCAAAATGCAGTCCTAGTATCTAATATGATTTTTTTTTTCACCCACAGGTACAGGGAACGTTTACAAACAAAATATATTAAGTCACTGAAGCCAACAGATACATCTAAAGTTTTAGCGGCGAAAAACTGGACATTTATGAAAGATGGTTTGGATGACTTTCGAGATGGATTACCTCCCCCTGTTGATGGAGGCTTCTTGTTAAAGGTATTTACAATTCTATGGTAAATCAAATTTCTCATGAGATTATTTCTGTACAGATTGTGAACTTGAATCTAGAATTTGGACTCGTTTGCCATGGATGTTGCCAGGATATCTTGAGAGGGTGACTTAGAAATAAAATGGGTCAATCTCACTGATTTTCAATAGGCTTCTGCTCTGCGATCATAAATACATGTGATGTAAGTTTGGTGTTCCCAGTCGTTCTTGAGATTTGGTGTTAATGAGAAACCGCAGATGAATGGACAGTTGTACATAATAATAATACCCCAAGGCCAATTTTGGATGAGGGAAAAAAGGAACTTTAGACAATATTAAGGCATACAGATCTTGCCCAGTCAGTCAGCGAGGTGGTGAAAACAGCCGTTCTTTTGTTACCACTCTAAGTATATGTGTATGAATTACACAGAGTGCTTTCCTTTACTGATTCATTTATTTGGACTTGTAATTGCTTATCTTTCAGGGTAACAAGGGGCTTTCTCCTAATATAGCTGGAAGTAGTGAGAATGTTACATCAGTCAAACAACCAGCCGTTCGAGGAAGGTTCACCAAAGATCAGATTTGTTTTTCACGCTGTACACCACTACAGCAACAACGACGTGATCATATAGATGAAATAGAATATGGCCTGACACAACATCCACTGGCACTCTATCCTCATTTAGAGGAATGTTTGCCCCCAGAGGTAAGCCAGAATATACGTAAACATACACACCAAAGATATACCCTTAAATTGTCAGACCAGGAATGAGACCTCGGACAATATGTTTATATATTATTCTGTAATATATACCGGGATAGGTACTGTTCATACTACCTATGTTTATAAGACATTCACAGATATTCAAGGTAAAGATAATACTATAGGTCAGTAATAATTTACATGTGTCACTATCTGAAATTAGGGCTTTACTAGAAACAAACTAAAAAAACATAAAAGCTGTATAAACTATTGTGTGAACATATTACTTATTGCCACAATTTAGTGAAAGTTATACTATTAGCTGTAAACCTAAGACGTTTTTGCATGTGGTTTGTCTATTTGCAGATATTTGAGGATGTGGTAGACATCCTAGACCCAGAGATGAACCTGGGATCTGAGGAGGACTCCCTAGATAACAGTGATGCTGACGAAGAAGAAGATGAAGATGGAGAGAGAGAACTAGAACAGGAGACAAGCCGAGGACAAACTGCATCACGGGATAAAATCCTCTCTGAACAAGGGTAAGTTCCTCGCTCATTGTCAACAGGCCATTGAGTATCGGAGCTAATAGTGGACCCATAACAGGCACAGGATCAGAGTTGTTTAGGCCCAAAAATTGAAGTTGTTACATCGTGTTGTAAAGAGCAAAACATCTAACCAAGGACCACATTTAGTCATTGAGTGATTTTCTTGAATCATCCAAGTTGTTACAGTTGCCTGCCTTGCTGATGTTTCAGATATGTTTATGAAGGTGATGTAGTATGAGTTGTCCCCCTTGCTGTGATGCTATTGTTACACATCAGGGAAGATAACTGATACTGTGTGAACAACCATTTAGGACCAGTGAATTATGGATGTCTTTTGAGAATTCCGTAATATTGATTACTTGCATACTTCAATTTGGTATGACAAAGCATCATATAAATACTTCCATGGTGATATAGTGAATCAAAATGAGGACATTAATGCCTTAACTTGTGAAATAATTCATCATTGCACATTTTGGTAGAAAATAAATCTGTGAAATTGTGACTCCACGTGTTTCAAATATAAAAGTAATGTTATGCATTTGCTTTTGTCTTTACTGGACTATAAGAGAGGTAATCAGTTTAGAGTGCCTACGATTGTTTATGTTATTATAAAAATATGTAAATGAAGAGTACCATACTCAAGTCGTTACAGCAGGAAATGGGCCTCTAATAAATACAACTCACAAGTAGAAAATTTAAATTCCAAGTTAGAGATTTTAGAAAATGGCAGAAGGAAGGTATTTGATTATGGTTCATAATTATCTGATTGGGGCTAAGTTTGTTTTCAGTCTCCTGTCCAAATTTCTAGTAATGTTTTTAAAATATTGAATGTGTATTATTGCATTTGTAGACAAGAAGAACTATCCATCAGAAATCCTTACAGATGGCTTCCCAGGAAGGAAGAGAAAAAGGACAAGAAGAAGAGTACAGATAAGCGATCTAGTTCTCCGTCCCAAGTGAGTAATGTATGATTCATGCCAGTGTGACAGATAAATTAATTTCTTATTTGGCATTTCTTTATCTACTAACACTGGAGTAGAGGTTCCAAATATAGTTTACTTTATGGAAATTGTCTATGCATGGATAAATGTGGCTAGAAGGTTGTAGAAATATGTATGGAATAGACCCAAATATGCACTGGCTATGATTGCGTTTATTCACATGCATACATTTACCTCTGTAAGGTCTTGCCATTTTCTGCAAGATTTTTGCAGATTCAATGAACTGTTCTATCTAGATGTTGTATTGATCATAGAGCTTGTATTTATATAGATAGATTTATACATTATTTATATGGACTGAATGTGATAACTAAAATCCTCTCTCTCGCCTATTTATGTGGAAAGATATATATGTATTGGCGACTTGTGCTGATATCAATTCGCTCAGATGGTTGTCATATTCGTTCACCATGACCATGTTCTCTGACCATCATTATCATGGGGAAACATAACAGATGGATGAATTTCAGTACCTGTCTAAAAATACATTTGATTCCTTTCAAGGAGGAGCATATTCAGGATGTCACTAAAGAGTTCTGTGATTGGGTGTCCAGTTTGGGAGGAGAAAGTAACAACATTGAGGAGTCCACTATCACCAGTCTATTCGCCAGTGGTTACGAGACGAAACCTGCATTATCTGTGCCGATACACGTGGTTGAGCTGACCAATGTTCCCCCTGAGCTGAGAATGTCAGCGGCCATCCCTGCCCAACAGCAGCCAAAAAACCTGCCTTCCAAGGAGAAAAAGAAGACAGAGTGGGTGAGTTAATTCTTCACACTGGGGATTACCCTTCTACATACATAATGCATGACAGAATTTGACACACAATGACCCAGCCTGTCACCCCCACTTCATTTGAGCTGGAGTCTGACATGTAGTTCATGTAATGTGATGTTAATTTAGCTATTTTCACTATTAAAGTGAAACCTGTGAATACAGACAGCTGGATAAACTGATCAACCTGTAAATACTGACATTATCCATGGTCCCAATACTTAAATGTAAAGTACATGTATTGTGAACCTTGACAAACCAGAACGCTTTAAAGATCTACACAATAATGTGGTTCCAAACAGCCTCGGTATACACAGGTTTCACTGTACATGGATTATTCGCACCAGAAGATTTCTGGTTATATGAAATTCCTATCTGGACACTCTGCATTGAGTCAAACCCAACAAGCCTGGACAACTGGACTAAATATCAGAAACCAGGGGTTGAAATGTTCACCAAATACTTACAGGACATTTGTCAAGAATTGTCCGGTACATAATTAAAATACATGAAAACTGACTGAAAAACTGCAGGACAGTGCCAATTTTCTCCTGGACATGTCCTGCAAATAGATAGCAATTTCGACCCCTGGAAACTTTACGATTGATTTCCCAGATTGTTCATGAATTTCTCCCCACTCCACCCAGGTCACCCCCACACCCCGCTACCACTCATAAGCTCCCATAAACAATCAATTCCTTTCCCATCTCTATTTTGTAGTTGACGTATTGCACTATAAAGTAATTTGTTTACCTTTGGTTAATGCAGGTGTACTCTGGTAGCTACCAGCCTAGCTGGGTAAAGTTCCACTATGGTGCCTGGTATCTACCTGCACAGACCTGGCAGAAAAGAGATTTCACCATTGACCTTATGGATCCCAAGGAAATGAACGACAAAGAAACTGCTGAAGCCAAAGAGAGGAGTCATAAATTGGTAGGATATTCGTATATCATTGGTGTTGTCCAGGGTTATGAGGTCAGTAATTATTAAGCACGAGGAAGAACAATATTGACATGTTAAAGAAACTTTAATATAGTAATGAGAATAAAATAATTTGGTTTGGTCTTTACAGAATGTAGAGCTGTCACAGATGCATGGCTCCAAGGCTTTCATGGACTTTATGGAGAAAAAAGGAACACGAAAACCAGAGGTTTGTAATAGGCTTGATGGGAAACCTAGATTCAACTTTGCTCAAAAAACAGGGGGTGTATCCAACCACACTGGTTCTATTGTCACACGCAAGTTATTCTTTTCCAGGAATCACCAGCCTTGCAACGGGATTTGCATGTGCTCAGGTGTTCCTGGTCAGATCAACCGGTTAGCGAGCTGGTTATCAAAGGGTTGATCTGATCCAGAATACTCACGTCTGTGCAAATGGCTATACCTGCTTCAAGAGGAACACACGCATTAGAATATCCAGTACATTTATTGATAAGCTATGAGGGAACTAGTGTAACATGAGCTAGTCCTACGACTCGTGTTCCTCTATGATGCATCTATAATATGCTTGCAAAATGTTTAGCTACATGGCAAATACACAGGCCACTTAATGATGGGATGAGTGATTTGCATATTACCGTACCAGCTGGAGTTGGAACAGGAGTTGTCTCCCATATCCCGAGCTCATCTGCATAAATTTTGAAGAATATCTTCAAACTTCCAATTCAGTGATATTTATTGGTCTACTTTTAAAATAGACCGTTTTGATGAAGAATTGTGTCTAATTAATATGGACACTATGATATGTACAAGGGTTTTGTTTTATCCAGAATTTGAAAGTTGGAAATCATTATCTTACTTTTTATCTCGCCTTACGAAGTAAAGGGGAGATATTGTGAGGGGGGAAAGAGGATGTCGTCGTTGGTGTCGGTGTCCCCTGCCTGGAAATGTTAAGGTTTTTGGTTTAGCAAATTAAAAAAAATCTAGAAAAAATATTTAAAAAATAAAAAAAATATGGGGGGTGGGTATGCCACCTGGGGTTACTACCCCTGGGGTGCTCCAATGTTAAAATCCCTATGATAGAGTTTTGCGTTTAGCTGAAGTGCACATGTACATCTGTACTTAGAAAGTTTGTTGCAGTTGTCAGCTGTCATTGGATGATTATAAAACTTGGTACACATGTTTCTTATGATTAGAGGATGTAACTGTGCTATGTTTGAGAAGAAATATTAATTTTTCTCCAAATTATGGCAAATGAATGAGTTTTCTGTTTAGGTAAATTGTACATGTAGGCCTCTACATGTATACATGTACATGTACATGGTGAGTTTGCTGCAGTTGTCAGCTCTCATTGGATGATTACGAAACTTGGTACACATGTTTCTTATGATTAGAGGATGTACCTGTGCTATTTTTGAGAAGAAATATTAATTTTTCTCCAAATTATGGCAAATGAATGAGTTTTCTGTTTAGGTAAATTGTACATGTAGGCCTCTATATGTATACATGTACATGTACATGGTGAGTTTGTTGCAGTTGTCAGCTGTCATTGGATGATTACGAAACTTGGTACACATGTTTCTTATGATTGGAGGATGTACCTATGCTATTTTTGAGAAGAAATATTAATTTTTCTCCAAATTATGGCAAATGAATGAGTTTTCTGTTTAGGTAAATTGTACATGTAGGCCTCTATATGTATACATGTACATGGTAAGTTTGCTGCAGTTGTCAGCTCTCATTGGATGATTAAAAAACTTGGTACACATGTTTCTTATGATTAGAGAATGTACCTGTGCTATTTTTGAGATGAAATATTAATATTTCTCCAAATTATGGCAAATGATGAAGTTTTGCGTTAGCTGAAGTGCACATGTACATCTGTACACCACAGTTTGCTACAGTTGTCAGCTGTCATTGAATGATTATGAAACTTGGTACACATGTTTCTTATGATTAGAAGATGTACCTGTGCTATTTATTAGATGAAATATTAATTTTTGTTCATATTTTGAGGGTTTTGTCTAAGTAATCTGCCAATAATAATGTACATGTATATAGATGTACACCTATACATGGAAAGTTTTCTGAAGCTGTCAGCTTTCATTGGATGAGTTTGACACTTGCTACCCAAGTTCAATGTGATTCGACGATGTGCATGTGCTATTTAAGAAATATGACATTAAATATGAATTCTTGTCCTAATTATTGCATTTTAGACTTTGTACCTTTCCATTGATAAGGTTTTTGTTGGGCAAAAATTTACATGTAGATCTGTACATGGAAAGTTTGTTGAACCTTTCGTGGGATGATTATAAAACTTGGTGGACATGTTTCATGTTTTCCTAGGTCACAGCTCTCCCGCAGTAATGCCACACAGGACTGACCTATCCAGCTGTATTCCCAAATGGCATTGGCCTATCCAGCAGTAATGCCACACGGGACTGATCTATCCAGCAGTAATCCCATACGGAACTCAACTATCCAGCAGTAATCCAAGACCGAACTGGTCTATCCAGCAGTAATCCCATTTGGGACTGGCCTATCCAGCAGTAATCTCACACAGGATTGACCTATCCAGCAGTAATCCCAAATGACACTGGCCTATCCAGCAGTAATGCCACACGGGACTGACCTATCCAGCAGTAATCCCAGACCGGACTGGCCTATCCAGCAGTAATCCCACATGGGACTGGCCTATCCAGCAGTAATTCCACACAGGACTCACTGGCCTATGCAGCAGTAATCTCACATGGGACTGACCTATCCAGAAGTAATATGACACTGGATTGCAATATGCAGCAGTAATCTCACATGGCACTGACCTATCCAGCCATAATTCTACATGGGACTGACCTATCCCGCTGTAATCCCACACAGGTTTAGCCTATCCAGCAGTAATCTCATATGGGACTGGCCTCCCCAGCCATAATCCCACACAGGATTGCCGTATGCAGCAGTAATCCCACACTGGACTGCCTATGCAGCAGTAATCCCACACGGGACTGTCCTATCCAGTATTAATCCCATACGAGACTCATCTATCCAGCAGTAATCCCAGACAGGACTGGCCTATCCAGCAGTAATCCCACTTGGGACTGGACTATCCAGCAGTAATCCCACAGGGGACTGGTCTATCCATCAGTGATAACACACGGGACTGGTTCACCCAGCAGTAATCCTACACAGGACTGGCCTATCCAGCAGTAATCTCACATGGGACTGACTAC
Organism: Hanleya hanleyi; assembly: GCA_036873755.1. NCBI lineage: Eukaryota > Metazoa > Mollusca > Polyplacophora > Lepidopleurida > Hanleyidae > Hanleya > Hanleya hanleyi. The sequence goes on along the minus strand of JAVTVY010039014.1, from coordinate 149,120 downwards.
AGTAATCTCACACTGGACTGCTCTATGCACCAGTAATCCGACGGCGCTGATCTATCCATCCTACATGAGATTAACTTATATGCCAGTAATCCCACATGGGGCTGATGTCATTGTCTGTCCCAGATATTCTATTCCAGACATTATTGTCTGTACCACATCACCTATTCCAGACCTTATTTCTACATGTATGCTTTCAATACTGCTGCACCTTCAGCGGATGACCCCGCAAGGCGAGATGTTGGGATTCTCAGAACGCTTGTTGAAGATACTTTTCATAAAGTGCTAGATTGTTTGTACTGGTACATAAAAATGGAACACACTTACAAATGTTAATCATCTGCTTATCTAAATATCAACAGTTAAGGATACTGAGCCCTCCTACAGACACTTTTACACACCTTCTAGAATTTGTCTTCATACTGCTAAAAGTATACCTTATAGCTATGGTAATGTATGTATTTGTTGAAAGCTCATTTCTCAAGGATTCCAAATATATAAATGTGTTCACTGTAAATCTATAGGTTGTGAAAATATTCAAATTTAAAAAAAAATTATGTAAAGAAATGAACCTTCTTTTTTAAATGGCTATTTTCAAAAAAGTATTCAACTTATCGTAACTTACATCATTATTTCCTGTAGAGACAACTCCAACAGGAAATCACTGTCTCTGTTTTGTCAATTTTGGTCAATTGAGTCGACATTTATTCAACTTCAAAACTTCAAAATTTTGAGTTGCTCGATTTTCCGAAGAAATATGCCATTTAATGTCAATAGAATGAGAACTAGACCAAAATTGATAAAACTGAGACACCGATTTCCTGTTGGAGTGGTCTTCTACAGGAAATGACGAAGTAAGTTACGATAAGTTGAATACTTTTTTGAAAAAAGCATTCAAAAAATTAAAAAATTAAATTATATTTTTTAAATCCAAATATCTTCACAAACTACAGGTTTACAGTGAACAAACTTATATATTTGGAATCCATAAGAAATGTGCTTTCAAGGAATATATAATCATCATAGCTATCGGGCATATTTTTAGCTGTATAAAGACAAATTCTAGAGGGTGTGTAAAAGTGTCTGCTAAGTATACTTAATATTCCAATATGTCTGAATTTTCAGGTTGCAGGAACATGTCAAATTAGAGAATATGCATCTACAGGTTTAAATGTGTCCTCGGTGGTGTTACACCAATAGATCTAAACCCTAATGCCATTTTATGCCTATTTCACATGTGATCAGAGTGCATTCATTCATTCCTGTCTACATGACAGGTTATCAATTATCATTAACTCAAGCTGTATCGCTTATGTAACACGACACTAATTGTCAACGTTCAAGAATGTGGCACACAGCATCAAGTACTGTATGTAAACCGATATGCCAAATTAAAATTTGCTGTGACAGGTCCAGAGACCTCATGTTGGTAATTAAATTTATGTTGTGGTACATGAGGGAGGTGACAGGGTAATGGAGTTCTATTACAATCCCCACCTGCCATTTGATTGTTATGGGATAGATGTGGGATAAAACATCATCAAGTTTCAGGTCTATTCTTTTCTAACATAACTGTACTCTCAAAGTTGGAACACCTTTACACATGCAAATCCTGTTGCAAGGCGGGTTAATCAAGAAACAGAATTCCTTGTGCGAGCTATAGAGCCACTGTGGAAGTTGGTACCACCTTTGCGACCTCGGTGCACAACTCGCATGGTTTGGAGTGTTCATTCGGCTTGAACGCCTAAGCTCCTCTCAGGCGACAACTATTACTGACATATTAGATTTGTTAATTACAGACAGCTCTTTTCTGACAACAAAGGAGTTAATAAAAAATTGCCAATTTGAAAATTGACATGTAGTACGTTACAATTTACATATGGTCTAGTTTTGATGTGGGTGTCTGGATATTCAGACACCAGTGATTTTGAATTCAAACACTTCATTATCTACACAAGGGCATCTTGGTCATTCCTTGCTGGCTGACAATGTCACATGATATCATGGTAATTATAATCTCTACTTCAGCACTGATTGGTTGATGTAGCTGGCAATTGGATCCAAAGATCAATTAATATTGAACAAGTAGAATATATTGTGCATGAAAACTTGTTCCCCACACATGAGAAATTTCTTCATTTCCATATACTCTTGTCAAAATATACTTGCGTGCAATAGGCTTATGTCAATACAAGATCTTGTAAAACTGGCTTTATGGTACAGACTCCCTACTGATTGGCCAATCGTAATGTTATCACAAAGAACTATAAAGCAGGTGATGCGTGATGAGCCGCTGATTGGTTTGTTGCGAGTTAGGGACAGTGGATACTGGTTTCATCAGATCTGAAAGCCCAACATACAATCTGGACCAGAAACAGAACTGGGAATTTGTTTTATGTGCAGGAATTCTGTATCAAAGGTATTAATTCTCATCTTCTTAAATTTACAGTTTTTAGATGAGGTCAAGGAGATACAGCGCAAGGCAGCCGAAGAAGAACGCAGGAGACTACAAGCAGAACAAGCTTCAAAACTAAAAAAAATGTCTATATCAAAGAAAACACTCTCAGCAGTTTGAAACAATTTTAATTAGACTCGGTGATATTTTTTATAATCATGTGTATAAATTGTACCATTATGGAATCACCTCAACTGACAATTATGGGTGTTAAAGAGCAACCACCTGATCGATCCAGACCCGGCAACCACTAACTTATCCACCAATCAGATGGCTAGATTTGCAACTCCCTTCAATGAGCAAGTGTGCAGACTTGGGTTGTGTTAAAGGGCGGGATATCAATATCAACATGGCTCCATCTAATTGGCATGCATAACTAACTTTACTGTGATCTTCATGTCTTTGTTGCACATGTAATATTTTACTGATATATACCCGTTTGTCCATTCACAAATATAATTTATTCAAACTTTTGAACGGTGTCACTTGTTACATAGCCTTTATTATATACGCACATAAGTTCCCCCGACTGTGAAAACATTGTGACCAGAGTGGTATGGTATCGTAGCAGCGACTACATCGTCACCATAACACGTTCCGACGGACCGCTCTGGTACTGCCACGCTACCGTTACGCTGCAGAAGAGATATTCACAGGTATGATACCATACTGCTCCAGTGAACAATGAGTCTACAAATATTTTATTGATTATAAGTATGTTGTAATTACAAATCGGATTCTCACGATCCAATCAGGATGTGGATGTATTCCATCAGGATTTGCTGCTTCTAGGAGAAAAGTTAGGAAGCGATCACGTTTTGAGTGAAAACAAATAAGAACCGTGGATGCCCAAATGTCAAATTGGAAGATGGAGGCATGATGGGTTAGTGATATTAAATACCATGTCTATTAAAGTCGAAGCCACCATCCATACACTGCTATGATATTAGATAACACAATGAAATCTGTTAATTTCAATAGACTTTATTCAAAACCAAACTGTTCATTGAATTGGTACAGATCTGATATCAAACATTTATACAAGGTACAAAAGCCCAAAATCACAGGGAATGTCATAATAAAGTACAAATGCCTCAAGATCAAATCCGCCGACAGGTCAAGTCCAAAAAAGGACAAGTTTAACTAATCCCATGTTACAAGGAACACCAAGGTGACCATAGTGTATATAATGGTACTACTGTAACCTTGACATCCCAAACTACGTTACAGTCTCCGCATGCTATGTGCAGAACTATCGCTTCTGGGATATATAATAGCAACAATATATATACAATAACAATATATTTTGCAGTCAATTGGATCCCAAGTCAATTGGATCCCAAGGCAATGAATAATAAATCCTTCATTACAAAACTATGTAAGTTTGTGGGAAATTTGTGTCAAGAATCTCTTATTCAACTATTAAAGACACAAACACAGCTCTTGATGCACATGAAGAGTACCATATAATGAAAACTGAATGTAAGTTTGTGAGAAACTGCCTTAAATCTGTGTGTCATAAGAAAATCTCTATTAAACACACTTTCACATAGCTGGTGGACAGGATTCTCTTCAAACCAAATGTGTAAGTCTTCCAGTTCCACATGTGAGCATTTATCTACAGTTAAACTTGCGATATGTATCAAAGGACCATCTAGTGTATGAATAGTTTGTTAGCAAATGCGGAGGATATATTGGGTAGTCATTTCCATCCACAGTCATGCGGAGCAAAATGCTGTACACTAATTCTCTTTGGCAATCTGCAGGTTAGCACCAATGGGACTACATGTAGAAGCTTAGTTAGTACCAGGACTTCCACAAAAGGTGGCTCTGGGCAAGAACAGTTACATTAACACAGGATAGCATTGTAAGGCAACAACTTAATGCCAAATATGGCAGAATAGGGAAAATATTTTCCTCTTCAAATATTGCAAAAAATGTACAAATACCAGCAGTGAATGTGTTCAAGGCGAATAATCAAAAGTTGCATGTGCCAGTACAATAAAACATGAATGTAGAAGGGATAAATACTGAAACCGTTATACTGCAGCTGTACAGATTGACCTCTTTACTTTGAACAGGCAGAATATACTGCTGTTATAACACATAAGCAACACACTTTCCAGTATACTGCACGAGACTTTGCCACACATTCCTACTATACTTCTGGCACATTGCCATTGTACATCCAGATGTTACTACTGCTGTACTTATATTCTACTGCTACGGTACTGTACTTCTATTCTACTGCTGATATACTTCCTTTTCATAAGCCTCAATATTTACTGTTTTCCAGACCTGGGCTGTTAGCAGTCCTGATCTTGGAGCCCAAGATCATATCATCTGTGTAAATAAATATTTTATTCTCTTTAATAATAACCCTTATCAAACATAGTTGTAAGAAAATGCCCATTGAAAGTTTGGATGGAATCTTCAATATTCGAGTCCACTGTTTCCACACGAACTTATACAATACAATAGATAATTATGGAATAAACACTGATATGCATGAACAATAATCAAAGTAACCATCTTACATGTGAACTGATAGAACATGATATATAACATGATATATCAAACTAAACCAGGATTCACCGGTCAGAGTTTAGTTCCGTTGCATGGCCATGGTTTACTAGGTCTGAGAGTTTGGCCCACTTGACAATGGTTCAGACCCGCTACTTTGACCATGGTTCAGGCCACTTGACCATGATTCATATTGTGGTCCTGTGTTTGACCTCTCCCCTTGACCAGGATTCATAGGTCAGACTTTGCCCCTTCACTTGACCATGGTTCATATGTAAAGAGTTTGACCCTTCACTTGACCATGGTTCATATGTCAGTGAGTTTGACCCCTTCACTTGACCATGGTTCATATGTCAGTGAGTTTGACCCCTTCACTTGACCATGGTTCATATGTCAGTGAGTTTGACCCCTTCACTTGACCATGGTTCATGGGTCAAAGTTCAGTCCCTTTGCTTGACCATGGTTCATATGTCAGCGTTCAGCCCCTTCACTTGACCATGGTTCATGGGTCAAAGTTTGGTCCCTTTCCTTGATCATGGTTCATATGTCAGCATTCAGCCCCTTCACTTGACCATGGTTCATGGGTCAAAGTTCAGTCCCTTTCCTTGATCATGGTTCATGTCAGCTTTCAGCCCCTTCACTTGACCATGGTTCATGGGTCAAAGTTTGGTCCCTTTCCTTGATCATGGTTCATATGTTAGCGTTCAGCCCCTTCACTTGACCATGGCATGGTTCATAGGTCAAAGTTTGGCCCCTTCATTTGACCATGGTTCATAGGTCAGAGAGTTGGTCCCTCCACTTGACCAGGATTCACAGGTCAAACTTTGGTGCCCCTGCCTGACCGGGGCTCATAGGCCTGAGAGTTTGGTCGGCAAGTCTTTGGTGTAAGACCTCCCATTGAAAAGGTAATATCCTGGACAAAAGACTGACAATACAACTTGCAGCAGATCCTTTATCAATTATATTTCGTGAGTCTTACACCAAATCGTTGCCGTTTGGTCTTTCTACTTGATCATGGTTCATATGTTGGGAGAATTTACTCCCTCTGCTGGACCATGGTTCATATGTTGGGAGAATTTACTCCCTCTGCTGGACCATGGTTCAGAGATCGGAGAATTTGGTCCTTGCTTGACCATGGTGCACAGGTCTGGGCAAAAAGGATACTGGAGTTAGTTTATATATCAAGTGTGTGTTATACAGCATATACAGTCCAAACATTGATAATCATAAAATACACAAACTGGTTGTTTGGATGCAAAGTATACTCACAATGTATCCAGTATAAGAATATGTAGATTACATGTAGTTATTCATCATACAGGCTATGATACAGCTAATGAACAGAGCACATCAACCCTACATCTGCCTTGATGCGTAAGAGATCTCCAGAGCCGTCGCATAACATACCCGCTTAGGAAAACACAAATAGCAAAAGCTAAATAAATACACATCACATGTAAAAAGGACGATAAATTTCGTCTTATAGCATATAATATATATTACTCTTTATAAAGAATTATTAACGACTAATATAAATAATTCAATCTAAGGCTATTCTTGTAATACTTCTGAATGTCATTGGTGGTACTTGTTGTGGTGAGCTTGTAAGTCTGAGTATGGTGCTGAATATCGGTACCATAAAATAAACTGATACATGAATGACCCTGGACATGCAGGGGATATGATAAGCTCTGTTTCTCCAAATAAATTCATGTGAGTGGTACACACTGTAAGTCATCAGTAATTCTGCTCCCTGTCAGTGATATACTGTCAATGCCTTATTATAAGCAGGAATTTTCACGGTTTTACCTTCAGAGCATTTTCATAGCGTGCATATCTTTCATGGATATGCAACAGTCCAGTGTAAAAGGCGTGATTTGTGCTGTCATCTTCCACTGTAGATTGTAATTACATGTGACTTTCACAGTGGGATGTCTGTTTGAATGTCTCAGTCACTGAGATGAACCAAGCTAAAATACAAAACTGACAGCTTTTAGATTAGGCAAGCGCACAAGTTGGCTCTGTTAAGTAAGAATATGCCAATCTAATGGCAAAGTAGGATGTTCTATTCATGGGAATTCTCTTTCATGGAAAATCAATAATTAGTTTTATTGGAATTAAACACAAAAACAAACAAACAAACACAAGAATCCATTATGATATTGTCAACAAGAGATGAAATGGTGGGCCACCATGGCAATTCTCATTTCTGGTATTTTCAAACTCGTGCAGAAATAATTTTAACATCTTTATTTCCTCAAATCTCTCATCAGAAAATAACCTCAAAAAACTGAGATTTTTTGAGATCTTTGAAGAGATGATAATAATCCTCTTACTCCTGTAGAGTTGTAGGTTTAGCCCTTGCTGTGTAAATGAGTCGATCATTGTACCGATGTTACATTACTGCAAATCATAATAAAAAAATAGAGAACAGTATTCGTAACACAAGTAGGACAATGAACATATGCCTTTTAGACTACATGTATTAGTGATGTCACTCTATCACAGCTTCAGTCTTCAAATTATTCTATTGATCTTTTCATTTTCTCTCATGCAGAAGCATTTGGTATAAAAGTATGCCATGTTCTCCCATCATGTTACCGGTCATTGTGCTTCAAGAAACAGCACAAATATGAACTGGGAGAAGGGGGTTCCCAGATTAGTTTCCTCTTCGAAGAGCCAATCTCCCTTTCCCAATTCAATTCTTGGACAAAAGATTTGCCCCAGTGCACGGACATGTGCATTGACGCCAGACTCCCAGTGTAAATTTGTGTTTCACATTTCCTCTTTCATGCCTATGCCTACAGAATGGGGCAATTTTAAACTATAGATAACGGGTGTAAATAAGGTACATATGCATCAAATTAAGTTGCTATTCAAGCATTATGCTTGCAATGATGATAATTTTGCCAACATCGAAGTCGAAAATAGTTGAGTTATCACTGATTGAAAATATTCTCCATACTGAAGCCATATGAGGGGACAGAAAAATAATACTCAGACGTTTACGCTGGCAGTCATACCTAAATGTATTTATCGGTGTTCTAGGGCAAACCTTTTGTCTAAGGATTAAAGTGGGAGAGGTGGATTAAGTGATTTTCAAAATCGGACATCTCCGGTGAAAATTAATGCTGTTAAGACCTCCTCAAAAAGTAATCGGCCTTCTCGATAAGTGTTATTTCATACAAATATTCAGAATAACTAAGTGAATCTTTGAACCAATCAGCCTTGAGAAGTGGATCAGACTTTGGTTTACAGCATGGTTCAAAACAATGACAAACTGCAATTTTGGAACCATGGTCATAGTGTTTATATCAACAGGTGGGTCCATCTTTCATGTAATAGTCACAAGACAGAGGAGGACAACAGCCTGTCTGGAGAAGGGGGGAATTTGGTTTAATGTCACACGCAAGATTATTTCACTCATATGGTGATGGCCAGTTTGAATGGTTGAGAAATCTGGAGTACCCGGAAAGAACCACCGTCTGTCGGCAAGTAACTGGCAAACTTTCACACATGCACCAGAGGAACTTGAACCCATGCCGGTTCCACGATCACCAGTGATGTGCCTTAGTCCACTCAGCCACTGAGGGCCTCAGTTTGTCCCGACAGGGGGCTTTACAGGCCTGAACATTACATGAAAGATGGGAATATTTGGAGGTTTAAAGCAAACGTTGTCAAATAAAACATGAACAAGACCAATCAAAACCATCACAGATAAATATTCACAAAAATTGAAGAATACAACATTGGAATGTTCAAATATTCATAGGAATTCCTGTAATTCTGGAATACATCCATCAGATTCCAGGGTTTTGATACTTTTTTTCAGCAATAAGGCACCAGTTAGCATGGTCATAATAAGACTGGACAATTCGGAGACTTGGGACATGCTCTCTGATCAGATCTCCCAGTTCTCCTTCTTTGAAGACATGGTAATACCTCTGACAAGATAGCGACTTAGGAGTCGAAGCACCATTGACTTCAAGGTTTGGACGAGACGTTTCAACTTCCTTGGAGAGGTTGGAAAGACAGGCTGAAATACACGAGGTGAACTCTTCGAAAACATCATCCCCATTGACATCACAGTCTTTGATATCTGGGATGATGGGCAAGGCAGTGTCATGTGATGGAAATGCAATATTAGTATCACAACCAACATTATTGGACAGATCAGTGGTCATATTACAACATTTCTCCTCCTGGTCGAGTATCCCTGCTGAGCTTGGACTATTACTATGCCTCCGGTAGGAAGAGTCATATATATCTGGATTGCTTACAGCTTTGAGACTGGAACAGTTTCCATTACATGCCACTAAAGTTCCCTTTATGAGCATATCCGGCAATGAAGAGTACTGCTCCTGAAAGCTGCCATTCTCTTCTTTAGAATGTACAATAGATTCAGCCACTGTTGTAGAATAATTCCCATTTCCATCTATGCCATTGGAGATCTCATTAATACTTACAGAATTATCAGCATTAGTCCCATTTAATTCTCCTCTGTCTGATCTGTCAGCGTTCATCGCGTCAGATTTTGGCGATATCGCCACCAAACCTCTCTTGGAAACTGGCTCAGCTGGCAGGGAACAGGACTCGTTTACTTTTCTGTCTAATGTTAACAGGGAGACGGACGGTACACTGCACTGATTTCCAATGTTGGCTGCATTTCTCGCAGTGTGAGCAGCAGATGTCTTCGAATTAGTGGCATTTGAGCAACTGCTATGGGGGAATTCTCGGACTGCAAACTCCCCAGACAGGACATTACGATCTTTCTCTGTCCTGGCTAACAGATCAAAATACCTAAAACTCTCCAGATCCTGTTCCAAGTCGGTTACAAATCTGTTGTAATAGTCTCCCCATCTTATTTCAAAATTGCTTTCCTGTGCATGGCTCGAATCATCCTCCGGTTCTTCCGAATGCTCTTCTTTCTTATTAAAAAATGTCAGCAGTTTGCTGAAAACAGACGGTTCCTTCGCCTTGTTTGGGTTCTGTTGCTTCTGATCTTTGATTATGTTATTCTGAAGAACCCCTCCTTGTGTAGACAGCATGAATACTGGCTCGGGTGTACTGGATGATAATACTGGACTGGCCTCTTGCTTATGAGTATAAGTATTCCTAATATGTAAAGCAGATTCCTTGTGCAAGTTTGGACACAAAGTCTTTTCAGGTTTATGGTTATTTACACTGGTTATATTTACCACCTCTCTGCTAGAGATAGTAGTGAAAGACATGCCGCCTGAATGAGATGTCTTCTTCGCTGCTAAGCTTTCACGAGATTTCATGATTACATTCTTGTTTTGTCGCTCTTTCACACTAAAAGGATGTTTATCCTTTTTACGCTTCACCCCATGTAAACGTTCTTTTCCTGTCGATGAATGTTTCAAATATAATGATGTTGGTCTGATTGCATGTGGAGCCTTCTCTTGTGTATCTGTCAGGGAGTCTGGCAGGTGAGAAATTGATCTAGCATTTCTGCCTTGTAATGATTCTTTGAGCATTGGGACGGAATTTCGGGATGAGAGAATAGGTTTCTTTGACTGAGTCGCTCCTTGTCCTTTTACACAGTGAGATTGAGATTTGTTCATGTGTTCAGTTACACCACCTTGTCCTTTTACACAGTGCGATTGAGACTTGTTCAGATGATCAGTTACACCATCTTGTCCTTTTACACAGTGCGATTGAGATTTTTTCAGATGATCAGTTACACCATCTTGGCCTTTTACACAGTGAGATTGAGATTTTTTCAGATGATCAGTTACACCATCTTGTCCTTTTACACAGTGCGATTGAGACTTGTTCAGATGATCAGTTACACCATCTTGTCCTTTTACACAGTGCGATTGAGACTTGTTCAGATGATCAGTTACACCATCTTGTCCTTTTACACAGTGCGATTGAGACTTGTTCAGATGATCAGTTACACCATCTTGTCCTTTTACACAGTGAGATTGAGATTTTTTCAGATGATCAGTTACACCATCTTGGCCTTTTACACAGTGAGATTGAGATTTGTTCAGATGATGAGTTTGTAGGGGTTTGTGTGAAATTAAATAAGGCACACGCATTGTTGACTTATCAGTGACAGCAGAACCAGCAGATGACAGCCTGTGCTCTGGGAGTGTTGTGGTGACACCTTGCTTTGTTTTCTGGGAATTGGGACTGTCCTGGGACAAAAAACTGGACTGGCAAAAGGCAGCGATAGTTGATATCCTTCCACCAGAACCACTGACAGGTTGAGTGGTCTTCCCCGAAGTAGCCGGTTGTTGAGAAGCAGTCATCTCGGACATGAACCCGTTGTTGGTCTGGAGTGTATCATCTTCACTGATGGAGCTGGTACTGGAGAACTCTGAGCTCGTCCCCATGGAAGATTTGCTGTTACATGTACCTGCAGCAGAAACAAGAAGAACCACTCCATGGTGAATCCTGGGATACCTATACTCAGTTCTTTTTAGCCCACCATCACCAGATGGTGGGCTGTTCAAATCGCTTTTTGTCCATGGTCCGTCGTCCGTCCGTAAACAATTCTTGTTATCGCGATTTCTCAGGAACTACTGCAGGGATCTTTCCCAAATTTGGTACACAGGTTCCCCTTGGGGTCTAGTTGTGCAAGATACCTTTTCTGGTCCGATTCGAAAATCCAATATGGCCACAAGGTGGCCATCTTAGATTTCCCCATGAAACCTTGTTATCACGATTTCTCAGAAACAACTGCATGGATCTTTCTCAAATTTGGTACACATGTTCCCCTTGGGGTCTAGTTGTGCAAGATACCTTCTCTGGTCCAATTCGAAAATGCAATATGGCCACAAGATCGCCATCTTGGATTTCCCCATGAAACCTTGTTATCACGATTTCTCAGGAACTACTGCATGGATCTTTCTCAAATTTGGTACACAGGTTCCCCTTGGGGTCTAGTTGTGCAAGATACCGTTTCTGGTCCGATTCGAAAATCCAATATGGCCACCAGGCAGCCATCTAGGATTTCCCCATGAAACTTTATTGTGATTTCTCCGGAACTACTGCATAGATCTTTCTCAAATTGCTACACAGGTTCCCCTTGGGGTCTAGTGTGTAAGATACCTTTTTCGGTCCGATTCGAAAATCCAATATGGCCACCAGGTGGCCATCTTGAATTTCCCCATGAAACCTTGTTATCGTGATTTCTCAGGAACTACAGCATGGATCTTTCTCAAATTTGGTACACAGGTTCTCCTTGGGGTCTAGTTGTCCAAGATACCTTTTCTGGTCCGATTCGAAAATCCAATATGGCCACCAGGCAGCCATCTTTGATTTCCCCATGAAACTTTGTTATCGTGATTTCTCAGGAAGTACTGCATGAATCTTTCTCAAGGTTCCCCATTGGGGTCTAGTTGTTCAAGATACCTTTTTCAGTCCGATTCGAAAATGCAATATGGCCACCAGGCGGCCTTTTTAGATTTCCTCATGAAACATTGTTACCGTGATTTCTCCGGGAGTACTGCATGAATCTTTCTCAAATTTGGTACACAGGTTCCTCTTGTGGTCCAGTTGCACAAGATACCTATTTTGGACCAATCCAATTCGAAAATCCAATATGGCCACCAGGCGGCCATTTTGAATTTCCCCGTGAAATTTTGTTATCTCGAATTCTCAGGAACTACTGCATGAACCCTTGTCAAATTTGGTGCACAGGTTCTCCTTGTGGTCTACTTGTGCAAAATACCTTTCCTGGTCCGATTCCAAAATTCAATATGGCCACCAGGCGGCCGTCTTGGATTTCCCCATGAAACTTTGTTATTGCGATTTCTCAGGAACTACTGCATGGATCTTTCTCAAATATGGTACACTGGTTCCCCTTGTGCAAGATACCTTTTTCGGTCCGATTCGAAAATCCAATATGGCCACCAGGCGGCCATCTTGAATTTCCCCATGAAACCTTGTTATCGTGATTTCTCAGGAACTACAGCATGGATCTTTCTCAAATTTGGTACACAGGTTCTCCTTGGGGTCTAGTTGTCCAAGATACCTTTTCTGGTCCGATTCGAAAATCCAATATGGCCACCAGGCAGCCATCTTGGATTTCCCCATGAAACTTTGTTATCGTGATTTCTCAGGAAGTACTGCATGGATCTTTCTCAAATTTGGTACACAGGTTCCCCATTGGGGTCTAGTTGTTCAAGATACCTTTTTCAGTCCGATTCGAAAATGCAATATGGCCACCAGGCGGCCATCTTAGATTTCCTCATGAACATTGTTACCGTGATTTCTCAGGGAGTACTGCATGAATCTTTCTCAAATTTGGTACACAGGTTCCTCTTGTGGTCCAGTTGCACAAGATACCTATTTTGGTCCAATTCGAAAATCCAATATGGCCACCAGACGGCCATTTTGAATTTCCCCGTGAAATTTTGTTATCTCGAATTCTCAGGAACTACTGCATGAACCCTTGTCAAATTTGGTACACAGGTTCTCCTTGTGGTCTACTTGTGCAAAATACCTTTCCTGGTCCGATTCCAAAATCCAATATGGCCACCAGGCGGCCATCTTGATTTCCCCATGAAACTTTGTTATTGCGATTTCTCAGGAACTACTGCATGGATCTTTCTCAAATTTGGTACACTGGTTCCCCTTGGTGTCTAGTTGTGCAAGATACCTTTTCTGGTCCGATTCGAAAATCCAATATGGCCACCAGGCGGCCATCTTGGATTTCCGCATGAAACTTTATCGTGATTTCTCCAGAAGTACTATGTGGATCTTCTCAAATTTGGTACACAGGTTCCCCTTGGGGTCTAGTTGTGCAAGATACCTTTTTCGGTCCGATTCGAAAATGTAATATGTCCACCAGGAGGCCATTTTGGATTTCCCCATGAAACTTTATTGTGATTTCTCAGGAAGTACTGCTTGGATCTTTCTCAAATTTGGTACACAGGTTCCCCTTGTGGTCCAGTTGCACAAGATACCTTTTTGGTCCGGTTCGAAAATCCAATATGGCCACCAGGTGGCCATCTTGAATTTCCCCTTGAAACATTGTTATCGTGAATTCTCAGGAAATACTTCATGGATCTTTCTGAAATTTGGTACACAGGTCCCACATGGGGCCTAGTTGTGCAAGATACCTTTTTGGGTCCGATTCGAAAATCCAAGTTACGCTTCAAATTAATACAGTATTCCCGAGTTGTGACGTTGCATCACAAGAGTAGGCGGATCAAACGGTGGGGCATATTCTATATATTGACTATAGAGAATATCCATACCCTCACCTTCTATATCAAGGAGTTCAAATGATTCCGAATTAAAATGTATTTCTTCAAATTTTAAATCATTTTACTTAGTCCATGCCATTGCAAGTGAACTGCCACACCGTTTCGTCTGCCAACGGGTCGGCTACACGAAGGGACGTCACTCGTGTGACGCAACGTCACAACTCAACAACTGTAGACTACTGCGTGTTTCAATCCAAGAGAGATAATCAGGATTCAGACACTTTCAAAGTTTCAACATTACTGCACAGACCGGATCCCTTCAGTATTAAGTTTTGTACCATCTTACTATTTTCGAGCATGGTATCTTAAAAGAGATAACTCAAACTACCCCAGTAAACAGAACAGAAATAGCATTCGTTCCTCATTATAAAATCTTAAGTATGTTTCATAGCTGATGCGAAAGTGTCAAAGAGATTTGTCTTCGCTTCCAGTACCCAATGATGACATGTGCACAAAAAAAAATACTACAAAACGAAGGTGAAGGATCCTCTGGACATTCACTTTCAGACTAGCTTTGCTCATTTCACTTGTACTATAACAACCGACATCAAGTACAGTTTCTAGGAAGATAATATCTTGGTGTTTTCCAGTGTCCCTTTTTCGATCTTTTTCGCTCAAATTCGAAATTCTGCAAACAAAATTACAAATCATTTGTTTGTTCTTAGTAACAATGGACAAAAAGATCCTCTTGTCATTAGCTTACAATTATCGGACAATGGTGGGTGCCAAGATCCTTCAAGATCTCTCGTTTAGTGCCCATGTCTAATAAACTTGAATAAGACCCATATGGGTTCAATATACACCCGTGCAAGCCTAACTATATAACCCTTTAAAAATATATCATATTAACTAGAATTTGACCTTCATGAAATAGGTCAAGGCCGGTTTGAATAACATCCAATTAATCAACAGTTGCACCCATGATCCCTCGAGATAGTGCAACAAATAGAATTTGTGTATATTTGAATATCCGACCCATGATCCCTCGAGATCGTGCAACAAATAGAATTTGACCTCAATAAAATAGGCCAAGGCTTCTGGTCAATCACCATTTGCATTTGTAGTATGAATTTGGAGAGCCTAAATGTCATCCTTCAAAAGGTATCACCAACACTCAAATTTGACCTGGATAAAATAGATCAAGTTCAGTCATCTTCACTGGGTTTCTGATCCATCTCCAGTTGCACATGTTTATGAATTTAGAAAGCCTGGCTATAATCATTTAAGAGGTATATTGTTAACAAGAACGAGAGATCCTGAAGGATCTTGGCGCCCACCGTCCGATAATTGTAAGCTAATGACAAGAGGATCTTTTTGACAATTGTTACTAAGAACAAACGATTGACTTGTAATTTTGTTTGCAGAATTTCGAATTTGAGCGAAAAAGATCGAAAAGGGACCCTGGAAAACACCAAGATATTATCTTTCTAAGTTTCAGGAGTTTTAAGATTTCTAGAAACTGTACTTGATGTCGGCTGTTATAGTACAAATGAAATGAGCAAAGTTAGTCGGAAAGTGACTCTCCAGAGAGGATCCTTCATCTTCGTTTTGTAGTATTTTTTTTTTGCACGTGTCATCATTGGGTACCGGAAGCGAAGACAAATCTCTTTGACACTTTGGCATGAGCTATGAAACATACTTAAGATTTTATAAATAGGAACGAATGCTAATTCTTTTCTGTTTACTGGGCTCTTTTAAGATACCATGCTGGAAAATAGTAAGATGGTACAAACTTAATACTAGTGAAGGGATCTGGTCCGTGCAGTAATGTTGAAACTTTGAAAGTGTCTGAATCCTGATTATCTCCCTTGGATCGAAACACGCAGAAGTCTACAGTTGACGAGTTGTGACGTTGTGTCACAAGAGTGACATCTCTTTGTGTAGCCGGCCTGTCGGCAGACGAAACAGTAAGTCAATTCACTTGCAACGGCATGGAGTAAACTGATTTAAAATTTGAAGAAATACATTTCAATTCGGAATCATTTGAACTCCTTGATATAGAAAGTGAATGTATGGATATTCTCTATAGTAAAATATAGAATATGCCCCAACGTTTGATCTGCCGACTCTTGTGATGCAACGTCACAACTCGGGAATATCATAAGTGTAACTTGGATGTTCGAATCGGACTCAAAAAGGTACCTTGCACAACTAGGCCCCATGTGGGACCTGTGTACCAAATTTGAGAAAGATCCATGCAGTATTTCCTGAGAAATCATGATAACAAAGTTTCATGGAGCCGAGGAAATCCAAGATGCCCGCCTGGTGGCCATATTGGATTTTCGAATCGGACCAGAAAAGCTATCTTGCATAACTAGACCACAAGGGGAACTTGTGTACCAAATTTTACAAAGATCCACGCAGTAGTTCCTGAGAATTCACGATAACAAAATTTCATGGGGAAATTCAAAATCAAAATTTCGAATCGGACCAAAAAGTTATCTTGCACAACTGGACCACAAGAGGAACCTGTGTACCAAATTTGAGAAAGATCCATGCAGTACTTCCTGAGAAATTACGATAACAAAGTTTCATGGGGAAATCTAAGATGGCTGCCTGGTGGCCATATTGGATTTTCAAATCGGACCGAAAAATGTATCTTGCACAACTAGACCCTAAGGGGAACCTGTGTATCAAATTTGAGAAAGATCCACACAGTTTTTCCCGAGAAATTACGATAACAAAGTTTCAAGGGGAAATCCAACATGTCCACCTGGTGGCCATATTGGATTTTCGAATCAGACCACAAAAGGTATCTTGCACAACTAGATCCAAAGGGGAACCTGTGTACCAAATTTGAAAAAGATCCATGCAGTAGTTCCTGCGAAATCGCGATAAAGTTTCATGGGGAAATCCAAGATGGCCGCCTTGTGGCCATATTGGATTTTCGAAGCGGACCAAAAAAGGCATCTTGCAGAACTGGACCACAAGGGGAACCTGTGTACCAAATTTGAGAAAGATTCATGCAGTAGTTCCTGAGAAATCACGATAAAGTTTCATGGGGATATCTAAGATGGCCACCTGGTGGCCATATTGGATTGTCGAATCGGACCGCAAAAGGTATCTTGCACAACTAGACCCCAAGAGGAACCTGTGTACCAAATTAGAGAAAGATCCACGCAGTACCTTCCGAGAAATCACGATAAAGTTTGATGGGGAAATCCGAGATGGCCGCCTGGTGGCCATATTGGATTTTTGAATCGGATCAGAAAAGATATCTTGCACAAGTAGATCCCAAGGGGAACCTGTGTACCAAATTTGAGAAAGATCCATGCAGTAGTTACAGAGAAATCGCGATAACAAAGTTTCATGGGAAGGCCATCCAAGATGGCCGCCTTGTGGCCATATTGAGTGAGCGAGTTAATAGAATTTAACGTCGCTTTCAACAATATTTCAGCTATATCACGAGGAAACAACTAAGCACCACCCAGCCCAGTTGTGTTCCTGCTACTTCAAAGACGAAATCTTTGAAGCAGCATGGAACCAGACCCCCTCCATCCACCCTATAAAACACTGAGGACAGCGCATAAGACACAGACAGAATGCTTACATGGTGCAATAAAGACAAGAGATATTACAGTGCTAGACATCACATTATCAAGTTCCTGTTGCTTCTCAGCAAAAAGCATTGAAGCAACAGGAACCTGAACTCACCCAACCACCCGTGGCCATATTGGATTTTCGAATCGGACCAGAAAAGGTATCTTGCACAACTAGACCCCAAGGGGAACCTGTGTACCAAATTTAAGAAAGATCCATGCAGTAGTTCCTGAGAAATCGCGATAACAAGAATTGTTTACGGACGGCCTGAGGACGGACGACGGACGAAAAGTGATTTGAACAGCTGATGGTGGGCTAGAAATGGACAGATGGATGGACCAAGCAGACAATACCCTTTGGCCAAACTTGACAGAGAGGTGAAACTCAATATAGGCTACTCATATGCTGGCTAGTTACAAATGATGTGTGAGTGTGATTCTGGAACGGGTGACTGGCAACTGGCTAACTAATCACAAATGATGTATGAGTGTGATAGTGGAACGGGTGACTGACAACTGGCTAACTAGTCACAAATGATGTATGAGTGTGATAGTGGAAAGGGTGACTGACAACTGGCTAACTAGTTACAAATGATGTATGAGTGTGATACTGGAACGGGTGACTGAGACAACTGGCTAACTAGTCACAAATGATGTATGAGTGTGATAGTGGAACGGGTGACTGACAACTGGCTAACTAGTTACAAATGGTGTATGAGTGTGATAGTGGAACGGGTGACTGACAACTGGCTAACTAGTTACAAATGATGTATGAGTGTGATAGTGGAACGAGTGATTGACAACTGGCTAACTAGTTACAAATGGTGTATGAGTGTGATAGTGGAACGGGTGACTCTGACAACTGGCTAACTAGTTACAAATGATGTATGAGGGTGACACTGGAACGGGTGACTGACAACTGGCTAACTAGTTACATATGATCTATAGGAGTGTGATAGTGGAACGGGTGACTGACAGCTGGCTAACTAGTCACAAATGATGTATGAGTGTGATAGTGGAATCGGTGACTGACAACTGGCGGTCGATACTTCATGTAGAAACTATTGTCTGGGTCTTTGTGTCGCTGAAAAGGCACAGGTCAAGACACATTGTTGTCCGCAGACTTGGCTATTGTATGCATTGTCTATCGTGATACTTACATGAAGTATGAATCCAACTGGCTAACTAGTTACAAATGATGTATGAGTGTGATAGTGGAACAGGTGACTCTGACAACTGGCTAACTAGTTACAAATGATGTATGAGGGTGACATTGGAACGGGTGACTGACAACTGGCTAACTAGTTACAAATGATGTATGAGTGTGATACTGGAACGGGTGACTGACAACTGACTAACTAGTTACAAATGATGTATGAGTGTGATACTGGAACGGGTGACTGACAACTGGCTAACTAGTTACAAATGATGTTTAAGTGTGATACTGGAATGGGTGACTGACAACTAGCTAACTAGTCACAAATGATGTTTGAGTGTTATAGTGGAACGGGTGATTGACAACTGGCTAACTAGTCACAAATGATGCATGAGTGTGATAGTGGAACGGGTGACTGACAACTGGCTAGTTTCAAATGATGTATGAGTGTGACACTGGAACGGGTGACTCTGACAACTGGCTAACTAGTTACAAATGATGTATGAGTGTGATAGTGGAACGGGTGACTGACAACTGGCTAACTAGTCACAAATGATGTTTGAGTGTGATAGTGGAACGGGTGACTGACAACTGACTAATTAGTTACAAATGATGTATGAGTGTGACACTGGAACGGGTGACTGACAACTGGCTAACTAGTTACAAATGATGTATGAGTGTGATACTGGAACGGGTGAATCAGACAACTGGCTAACTAGTCACAAATGATGTATGAGTGTGATAGTGGAACGGGTGACTGACAACTGGCTATTAATGATGTAGGAGTGTGATAGTGGAATGGGTGACTGACAACTGGCTAGTTTCAAATGACGTATGAGTGCGACACTGGAACGGGTGACTCTGACAAATGGCTAACTAGTTACAAATGATGTATGAGTGTGATAGTGGAAAGGGTGACTGACAACTGGGTAACTAGTCACAAATGACGTATGAGTGTGATACTGGAACGGGTGACTCTGACCACTGGCTAACTAGTCACAAATGATGTTTGAGTGTGATAGTGGAACGGGTGACTCTGATAACTGGCTAACTAGTTACAAATGATGTATGAGTGTGACACTGGAACGGGTGACTGACAACTGGCTAACTAGTTACAAATGATGTATGAGTGTGATACTGGAACGGGTGACTGAGACAACTGGCTAACTAGTCACAAATGATGTATGAGTGTGATAGTGGAACCGGTGACTGACAACTGGCTAACTAGTTACAAATGATGTATGAGTGTGATACTGGAACGGGTGACTGACAACTGGCTAACTAGTTACACATGATGTACGAGTGTGATAGTGGAATGGGTGACTCTGACCACTGGCTAACTAGTTACAAATGAAGTACCGAGTGTGATAGTGGAATGGGTGACTCTGACCACTGGCTAACTAGTTACAAATGATGTATGAGTGTGATACTGGAACGGGTGACTCTGACCACTGGCTAACTAGTTACAAATGAAGTATGAGTGTGATGGTGGAACGGGTGACTGACAGCTGGCTAACTAGTTACAAATAAAGTAGGAGTGTGATAGTGGAATGGGTGACTCTGACCACTGGCTATTAATGATGTATGAGTATCATAGTGAAATGGGTGACTCTGACCACTGGCTAACTAGTTACAAATGATGTTCGAGATTTAGTAGGTGAATGTAGTCACCACAATGTCTAGCAGTGCTCGGGCCGTCGCATGGTGTGAAATGTATTGTGTTCGACTGATTCATTTAGCATTTTCAGGAATGCACATGTTGTTCATAGCTCCATTGTTACATGTATACACGTATCAGCAAAACAACATCTAGGATTACTCAGAATATCCCATAGTTTAGTATGGAAATCTTATTATCATAATTCTTAGAATATTGAAATGTAATGCAGACATGCTAGGTTATACCATGAACAATGGTTCTACCACATGTGGACAGTAGTTAAAGTGATTGTAAACCCTCAAGTAATGTTTCCCTCAAATGAAAGACCATTGCAAACAGTGTGTTAAAATATTTATTGTAGTTTTTTACAATTTTATTACACAGAGTAAACTGCAAATAAAGCGTGGCATTCTATGGTGGTCTGTTGCAATCATATTTAGGTCCAGTGACGTCACACTGCATGCCTTCATACATATATTTCAAACTTTGTATGCACTTTCCAATGATTGATTCAAGCTTAAGGTGTGTATACTTTGAGCTTCAACACAGACTTACTGTTCCAATGTGCATGTTTCACCAAAATTTGGGAGATGATAATTCATAAGAGTGAAGTCAATTTGAATCTTGCATTTAATTTCCCAGATTTTGATGAAACATGCACATTAGAACAGTGAGTCTGTTGAAACTCAAAGCATACACACCTTAAGCTTGAATCAAGCATTGGAAAGTGCATACAAAGTTTGAAGTATATGTATGAAGGCAGTGTGACGTCACTGGACCTAAATATGATTGCAACAGACCACCATAGAATGCCACGCTTTATTTGCAGTTTACTCTGTGTAATAAAATCGTAAAAAACTACAATAAATATTTTCACACACTGTTTGCAATGGTCTTTCATTTGATGGAAACTTTACTTGAGGGTTTACGATCACTTTAACCAGGCTAATTCATGAAAGGAAAATTTACCTCTTTTCCGAAATCCTTTGGACTGTTTATGCCAAGGGACTAAGACATCTTGTCCATCAAACTGAAAGAAGGGAAAGCATTATGTTAACTGCACTCAAGTCTAAAGGAATTTTTATGTATATTTTTTTTCACAGACAATTGAATACATACAATGATGTTCTGGAACTGTAATGGAAAATACAGAGTCTGTGAGCATATATATAAAATCATGACAGAGACCAAGCAATCACAAATACCGGTACTCATGAAAGATGAAAAATAACTCAAAAGGAAAAAAATATTAATCACACGTGCACTAAGAAGATAATAGTGATAACGTGGCGATATTTACTCTGCGATGTTTCTGTTCATAGGCCCACACACAGATGAGAACCTTTCCCCCTGGACACAACACTCTAGCTAGTTCCTGTATGGCCTGGACTCGTCGTTCCACAGTGGCAAAATGATGGATTACAGCTACGGAAATCACAGCATCAAAAATGTTGTCCCGGTATGGAAGGTTCAAGTTGTCAGCAACCATGGCCTCGTGACCTCTCTGGTTAGCAACATCCACAAAAGTTTCGCAGCGATCACACCCCAGTTTGAATGTTTTACTGTTGATCTTCAGGTATCTACCATTGCCACAACCTAAAATATCAAGAAGAGTTCTTTGAATCCCAAGAGTCTACGGACATGTCATCATATTGTATACCTCCTTCTGTCAGATACACCCTCTGCAGTGGGGTTAAAAATAAGGCGTGAAGCCTAGCGTTGTGCACATGGCTCTCAGCCAATCAGCATCATCCATTACTCAAGGGAGCGAAGTGGGCACATCCTCGCGAGCCAGTGTATCGATCGATCTGGGAGGATCAATACACTGGCTTGTCAGGGGGCTTCCTCAATCAAATCAGTGAACACGCTAAGCAAGCTGATTAAGTCAATCCACTGCGAGGAAAGAGATGTGACAGGTTCGAATCTGAACTACTTTGATGTCGGGCTGAGATCGACATCAGAAGACAAAGCAAAAAACACAGCCTTGGGATACTGACATGCTAATTCAAAACAAGCACAGAGATGAAATGTATGAGATTGCATCATAGAGGCAACAACCCAGGAACTCATTCGAATCACCAAAAATGTTCATGTAAACCCTTTGCGAGGATTTATAATTTACCTGGACTTGTGAAGATGAGTGAGCACAGCATGTCACAGCTGAATATGATGTCAAAATGTCTGCTCTCTGCAAATAGTAGAGCAGTTAACTTGTTCCTTCTTCTACAAGATATTTGGATTCATTTTCCACCTCTCCCATATGACGATACATGCGTCCAGTCTCGACCAAAATAGATGAAGCCTGGATGAGCATGCATGCCGCGTTTTAGTCCAATGCAGTCAGAGAGTGTCACACTGACAGTTTAGGTGCTAACAAACTCCGACATTGGGAGAATGACCTAGGGGTGGCAACATTTTAGTCAGCATTTTCTTTGGTATGGAACTGTGTCTGGACATGACAATGAGTGTTTATATGATGTAAGTTTTCATAATCCACCTTTTGCCCAGTATTGAGAGAAGAAAGAAGAGCCCCTCTGTGCAGTGACCAATGACTTCAGGTGATCAGCTTCTGGTTTGTATAATTTTACTTTGTCCCATCTTTTAACCCAGGAGAATATTTTCAACAGGGGATAAATGACAATTTTATACATATTTACTGTATTTTCGCAGTATTCAAAGAACATGTGTATAATCAGGTAAATATTACATGAAAATATGCCAGCTATCATCACTTCAAATAGACCTATTAGTTCTCACTCCACTATTATTAAAAGGAGGGGAGACCTAGCCCTATATCATTTAGGAGGATGCATTCAACCAGAAAATGTAGCGCACAATCTTTCTCAGAGAGAGAGTGAGAGAGAGAATTAAGGTTTAATGTCGCATTCAGCAATATTTCAGCTACACGGCGATGATCAAACAAAATTCTAAGTATTCAAGTTAATAACTTAGCAATCCAACACATTAAAACATACACACATTAAAACTTATGCAACAAACCGATTTCTCTCAAATAACGTAAGACACAGTCCTCCCTCACCCGACCAAAAGCATCTTCTAAAGTAGTTGCTCGATAAAAGGAATCTCTTACAATCTTAAAATATATACAGTAGATAAGAATATATTTCACTGTGATATCTTCGTGGCATGGCCACCCTGGGACTGGCTCTTTTTTTAGTAAATGTTCGTGAGTTAATCGTGTATGGCTTCAATGGCTGACGAATCGGTTAACCAATTGTCAAATCACATACCTTAAATACTTGGGAAGGAGTACGTTAGAAATGCTTACAACCACGAACATCTCAAAAGATACTCTTCTCTGGAGTCTTTTCTGTTGAACCTGATCGTGGTTGTAAGCATGACGTATTCCTTCCCAAGTATTTACATGTAAGGTATGTGATTTGACACTTGGTTGACCAATTTGTCAGCCGAAGAAGATTGTGCGCTATTTTTTTCTGGTCGAACGCATCCTTCTAAATTATATAGGGATAGGTCTCTCCTCCTTTAGTGGGGAGAGAACTGGTAGGTCTACACTTCAAAATATTCTCCTTCATTAAAGAATAATACGAAGTGAAATTGTATGAACTAGTAGTTGATCAGCCAAAGTCACGGGTCACTGCACAGGCAGACTCATCTTTTTCTGCACTTAATGTACAAATGATGAATTATATATTCTACATATGTTTTCCAGAAGAATGATCACTTTCGCTCTCCACATCATCTGAATGCATGGTATGATCATAGGTAGATACTTTTGTTCATAGCCATGTGGTAACAGGTATTATCTGAGTATATTAGGGTGTGTTCTAAAGATCACAGCGGGACCTGCGATCGACTCAACCACATTCATTTAATGAAGACACACCTCCAGCCCTTGGAGGGTTGAAGTGTCTCCATCACAAAATAGAAACACTATTGTTTATGTGAACTACATGTATAGTCGATTTTATTTCTTCCAAATATTTCAGGCCATTTTTAAACAAGAGCCCATGGGGCTTCAATATACGCCCATATATCTGGAATTACACTGGTCCGAATTTCAAGGTTGTTTAATGGCCTTGATCCCAATTGGTAGCTAGCAATCCTGAGAACGGTCTACGATTTTGTGCTTCTGAGAATGTAACATATTTCACATCTTATATTGAATGATAAACTAAAATGGTCTGAATTCTTGGTAACTAGGTGACCTTGAAACAAGAGCCGAGAGCTCACATATCCCACACTGAAATCGACAATAGTCAAACACAAGAAAATAGTAGTTTCCCTTTAAATGAATTCCTTTCAGGTGAGGAAATTGTTCATGAAGGAAGAAAAATGTGAAGAAAGTGATGAAGTAAACCTTTGTTCTTGAGTTAACAAACAGGTATAAGTTCATAAAGGACCCCTCTCCTCGATAAATTAGTAAATGCACGGTTTTCATTTCACAACAGTTTAACTGAATGTAGCTGTTTCTTACATGTATCAAACATAGGAGACAACTCCACAGGACAAATGCCATATACATGTAGGGGAGACAACTCTGAATATTCCAACCTAACGCATATAGTTAGCTAAACTTGATTCAGTTTTGGGGGACTGTGATAAATTGATCTCACAATGAATATGGCTCCTCTTTGCCATGCGAGTAAGGTTTACCCAAAGTTTGATACCAATCCATACCTTCAAACCAGAGATATCGCATGGACAACAAATGTTAATGAATGACTGGACAGAACGCAATATCGCATTACATGACCTCTTCGACAGGCATATGAAAATGTTTCTTTTAATGATTTCTTGATTTGGGGGTCACAATGACCTTGACCTCTGACCCACATTTTGGTATGTAACACATCGTGTCCCTTAATGTATCTACTGCCACAAAAAAGTTATTTTTAAGGATTTCCTGATTTTGGGATCACAGTGACCTTGACCTTTGACCTGAATTTTGGTACATGACACATCGTCTTCCCTCAGTGTATCAATGGACACAAAAATCATGATTTTTAACAATTTCATAATTTTGGGAGTCACAGTGACCTTAACCTTCGGCCTTGACCTACATTTTGATATGTGACACATCATGTCCCCCTAATATATCTACTGACACAAAAAAGTAATTTTTAAAAATTTCTTGATTCTGGGGTAACAGTGACCTTGACTATTAACCTTGACCTAAATTTTGGTACATGAAAAAATCGTCTCCCCATAATATATCAATGGACACAAAAAATCATGATTTTTAACAATTTCATGATTTTGGGGTCACAGTGACCTTGACCTTTGACCTTGACCTACATTTTGGTATGTGACACATCGTGTCCCCCTAATGTATCAACTGACACAAAAAAAAGTTATTTTTAATAATTTCCTAATTTTGGGGACAGTGACCTTTAACCTTCGACCTTGACCCAATGTTTGGTATGCAACACTTCATTTCCCCCTATTGAATCCACTCACAAAAAATTAGGAATTTTTAATGATTTCCTGATTTTTCGGTACCACTGACCTTTGACCTTGACCTACATTTGGTATGCAACACATCGCTTCCCCCTAGGGCATCCACTCACCAAAAATTAGAACTGTAGATAAAAAAAACTATCAATGATCAATAATTTCCTGATTTTAGGCAACAGCGACCTTTGACCTCTGACCTCGACCTGAATTTCGGTACGCGACGCATTGTCTCCACCTGATGTATCCACTCACAAAAAATTGCAACTGTGGATAGAAAACATTCAGAGATATAGACCGGACACGAACACTTCAGTGATTTCCTGTTTTTCAGGCCAGTGACCTTTGACCTCTGACCTCGACCTTCATTTTTGTACACGACACATCGTCTCCCCATAGGGTATCCACTCACCAAAAATTGGAACTGTAAATAGAAAAGTGTTCCAGATATTGACCGGACACAGGGGACGGACAGATGGACGGAAACCGCCATCACATAATACGTCCGCCTTTTTGGCGGGCGTATAAAAAGAACGAACAACTATGCATCATGAGGTAGCCAATTTTCACTTCAGTTTTTTCTCACTCAGTATCCCACAGTCATGCCCCTCCTCCCCGGGGTACTAGGACCCTATACGGTGTCCGATTTACAGGTCAAATATTTCTAGACAGATAATTTCATTGGCTCGTTTACTCATGGACGTAATGCTTTGTGAAGATGGAATAGGTCCAAATACACGGCGGAGGAAGTCAATAAGCGAAGGGTTTAATTTGATGAAATGTGATGTGAGCCGAAATGTCAAGAATTCGCCTCGACATCCAACTTAAGTTGCAGACTGTTTGCATGGTACAAGAATAAAATGTATTTGTAAATGAAGAAAACCTACCAACATCAGCAACCAAGGCACCAGGCTCCAACTCTTTAAGGAACTGGCGGACCTTGGGCCAGGCCTTGTGTTGTACATCAGAAAAATGGGGTGCGATCTCATCATAGACATCATACACATGTTTCGTCTCCAGCTCCATGACCTCTGGATGACAACGTGATGATGCCATGACTCTTTGTTACCATTGGTGCCAATTTATACAAGTGAACACCATCTCCATCAGGATTACACAAGTTCATCTTTCTCTGCTGTCACATGGCTCCATGACGTCTCCTCCGAGCGAGTGTCAATTCTGACTGACAATCACTTCTACATCATCTCCACCCTGGAATAAGATAAGAACCATTCAGACAGGTATCTAACCAGTTCATGGCAAGTCAGAATGTTGTTATTTACAATACATGTAACTGTACCTCCATCCATGCTCTCAAATTTATTAGCATAAATGGGACTATTCATCATTTAAGAAAAACATAATAGGTGATTACATGTTCGAAACCTTGTTGAACCTGGAAAAGCTACTTGACAAGCTATATTGCACATAGTGTTCCCCGTTTGAAGATTCTAACTGCCCCATTAATGATCTGCCTCATCAGAAGTCCGCCCAGCCCGGTCAAACTACAGGATTCTATTGTTCAATGTCTACTATCATGATCATGACCATTGACTGTGAAGAACAGTGTAACTTGGTGAATTTGTTACATGTAACAGTTAAGGATAGCATACTTGCACCATAACACTGGCTTGTTATAATTAATTACAAACACTACCCTAGCTTCTTTAACACTGTGTGAAATGTGTGAATTCAGCGGTGTGTAGGGTTAACCATGTTAAGACTCATACTGACAAACATCTGTCATAATTAACTGGACCCTAATTGACAGACTACTCATATTAGCTACAGTCCACACTAATAATGTTTTCATGTGTCTGCACACAGGGAAGATTCTATGGATTCCAAGTCCTAGCTCAGACTGAGATTACATGTACATGTACATGTACATGTAGGAGTACAAGTTTGAACAACACAAATCACTAACAATTCCACAAGGCTACATGTACATGTATAATCACCTTATAGATCAGTGGGAGCATATACATGTATATGTCAGAGCTCAGTTTGACCAACCAGCACCAGAGTGCAGTGATGTTCCGCTTGACTGAGCCATTGACTCTTACTTAGCATGCATTCAGATAGGCCAAATGGATGAATTTTGCTGTAAAAATCACACCCCACTTAATATTTGAAGTCTATAAGTTTAGTATGTATCACAAAATACAGTTTGCCAACACATACTGTAATATCATAATTTTTTCATCTGTAATTCAAAAGATATCAGCAAAAGAACCTGATTAGACCCATTTACTCCTGGTTTAAAGATCAACGGCAAGGGAGGCTAACAGATCAGCAGTTACTTCGAAGTCTGCACTTCCCTATAAAACACAACACACTGATTGGGCTTGATAAATTTATTAAATTTATCTGCTAAACTACAAACACAATTTATGTACAAGCAAGATGGCAATATAGCTGTAGCATGAGCAATTAGCTTATATAATGCGAAGTTAAGCTTATATAGAATGCCAAGGCAATAATTAAGGCACAGCAAACCTGGCAGCAACACTGCTGTTAAGAGAGACCAAGTTGGTATACGCTTGAGCATTAGCAATTGAAATATACATGTAAATGACTAGTGGAAATCATTTGGCCACGCGAACAAATGCAAAAACCAATTAAGGTTACACAATAAACAATAAAAAACCAAACTGTCAAAACAAATGAAATCACAGATCTAACATAGTGCACTATAACATTGTGAGAACAACGTTACGAGGTAAAATATAGAATGATGGATTGTGGGTGGGCGGGAGATAAAACTTGGCCCTACATGTGCAGTGTATATGCTAGAATTGAAAACTGGCGGGTTTTCCTTTGTGTAGCTAGAGTATATACTAAACAGCTATTAGCACAAGACCATCTGCCATTTCATTGGGTACAGTAAGTAATAAACAACTGTTGATTGGCTGCAGTACAACTTGTTTACTGGAGGCTGTAAGGCAATCAGCCTGCTGTGTTTTAAAGTAACTTGATCAAGTTACCATCAAAACACAACACACTGATTGGGCTTGATAAATTTATTAAATTTATCTGCTAAACTACAAACACAATTTATGTACAAGCAAGATGGCAATATAGCTGTAGCATGAGCAATTAGCTTATATAATGCGAAGTTAAGCTTATATAGAATGCCAAGGCAATAATTAAGGCACAGCAAACCTGGCAGCGACACTGCTGTTAAGAGAGACCAAGTTGGTATACGCTTGAGCATTAGCAATTGAAATATACATGTAAATGACTAGTGGAAATCATTTGGCCACGCGAACAAATGCAAAAACCAATTAAGGTTACACAATAAACAATAAAAAACCAAACTGTCAAAACAAATGAAATCACAGATCTAACATAGTGCACTCCATACCAAAGTAGGGTTAGAAAGGTAAAGATGCGACAGTTTGAAAAGTGGTGGAGTGATCAGGTTTGATATAGCGAAACACTGAATCACTCCGCCAGTCACCCATGGCACGAACTACAGGGAGAGGAACGCCCGAGCAAACAAGCCATGTCGTGCCGCCACGACGAAGTGAATGGGAATTGTAGTCTGAGCCATCCAGACCCAAGGGGAGAAGGACAACATGTAACTTAGCTCGAAAAGCCGCAGGGGTCAATGTAGTGGGTTGGCCAACATGGTCAAGGTAAGTGAGGAGTGGGAAAGAGTCGTCCATCCTCCCGGCCGCCAGCAGGAAACGTGAAAGAGCAGACGCCGGGCATAATGAATTGTTAGGGAGAAAAGGCAAGGCTACCTCATGAACACGCTGCTTGAATTGGATGGTTTTAGAAGTGCGGACTCCCAGAACAAGGCCCTGGGGGTGAACCGTCAAGTCACATCGGCGGATAGCAAGGGCATCAGCCGAAAGGGTCAAATTACTAATACGGAGTAATCCGAAAAAAGCAGAAGTCACAGTGGCCCAAAATTGCATGGAAGGCAGTGATGTAAAATCAATCTGCGCACGAATGCTATGGAGATGTGAGATAGTGAAGGGCAATTTATATTTGGGGAGAGACCCGCGAACCCGTTTGACACCTGTCAACAAATAGCGGACACACCAGTTGTCCCGTATAGGGGTGGGTACATTATGGAAACGATGCAACAACTGCACTGTGTTTAGGTACTGTTGAATAGTCCCATGTGTTTTTGTGCGGGCGAGATAAGCAATATACCGGGTGATGGTAGCTTGAGAAGCAGGGACAGGTGAGGCATTTGTGAGGCAACAATAATCCAAATAACACCGGAGCTGGGACCGATATGAGCGGCAGGTGGCAGGGGCCAAAGCATGTCCAGTCCAGTATGCCACCTCCTGATCTAAGGTGGCTGGTGACAGGTGGACGGGGGATGCTGCAGAGAAAGACAACATAAGGTGGGATAAGATACATGGTGTGGGAGCCAATAAAAACCAGGCATGCCAGAATAAAAACGGTCATTTAAAATAGACAAGAAACGAGCAAATTGTCCCGGCACATGAAAGCGTGAGATACTGTCCGCTAAAATATTAAATTCACCAGGGTAATAAATGGCTTTTATTTTAAAGTCCGAGTGAAGAGATAAAGCACTAATAATACGAAGTAAGCCAAGTGCTTCATGGCACGAAGAAGTTCCATTGTTAATAATGGCTGCAGTGGCTGAATTGTCAGTGTATATGAGAACTAATTTGCCTGACCAACTGTCATGCCAAGTCAATGCAGCACACACGACGGTGCCCAATTCCTGCATATTAATATGAGAGGAGGCTAAAGATGGTACATCTAGTGACCAGTTACAGTATATCCAGTCCATGTTATCGCAGAACGCTCCGCCACCGACCGGACATGCATCAGTCTGTACTGAAACCACTGGGCGAGGATCCCATATCAACTTACGATTATATGTATGGCGCAGAGCGTGAAGCCACCAAATTAAATCTGACTTGACAGAACTAAGTCTGGTTTTATGATGCGAGGATTTCAATAAAGAGATCAAATTAAATAGTTCTCGTGTGTGTAGGCGGCCCCATTCTACCACATGGGACGCCCAAGTGAGTTTCCCTGCTAGGGTCTGCAATTGTTTTAATGTAGCTCGACGTTTGAGAGCAAACTGGTCCACGTAATTGATTAACTGGCTTAGCTTACCAGGGTCGAGAGACAAAAAACCCTCCACAGTGTCAATTGCAATGCCGAGAAAAGTCAGTACTGTGCATGGGTCCACTACTTTTTTCCAGTTAATTCGAAAACCGAGGGAACGGAGAAGGGACAATAATGTGTTATAAGCAAATAAACATTCTTCAAATGTTGGAGCGTAACATAAGAAATCATCCAAGAATACACACATCCCTGAAAAACCCCGTCGTTCCATCATGCGACGAACACTCTGCGTGAGGCGATGAAAAATGCTAGGTGCTTTCCTGGCTCCGAAACAGAGTCTAGTATCCACTAGCCAAGTGGGGGAAGTGGAACCACTAAACTGCCACTGCAGTCCTGTATAGGCTAAATTGGACTGCCTAATCCCCACGGACCGATAAGCAGATTTTAAATCTATTTTAGCCATGTAGTAACCAGGGTTCAAATTGTCAATGACATCCTGAACAGATTGATATTTTATTTCCTCTTTTGTTGCATAATCATTGACACTTTGTCCTGGGGGGCGACTGCAGTCATGGATGAGCCGGATATCACCATCTGGTTTTGGGAGAGCTCCCAAAGCACTAATCACACGTTGTGGGGAAGGCACCGTAATATAATTGAAGTCCTCAATCTCCTCCAGAAGTTTGGCCTCGACTTTAGCATGGGCTTTAATGGTAGAGGCGGAGTTAGGAGTATAAGTCACAGGGGGCGGGGGCAAGTCATCATCCACTAACTAAAGAAAATCCATGTTTAATACCATGAAGAAGAAAGTCTGCATCTTGATCTCCCTTTAATTCCCTTTCCCACACATTGTAACACTGTGTAATGGGAGAGGGAACATATGTGTTGCTGCCTATGCATTTTTTGAACCCTCAGGGGTGGGCTGTTTCCCCTTATGGTTAAATTCACCGTGTGATGCGGAGAGACAAATTGAGCAAATATGGCTGAAATTACAGACATTGACATCCCATTCTGCCATTGAAACGCATGCAGATGGGCTTCCCAGATTTGGGGTCCGTCTTCTGTTGTTTGCGGTTGTTGTTGTTGCCTGCCCCCGTACTTTTATAGGGCTGACTTGTTTTTGCACGAAGCATAGCCTGCATAAGATAGGAGTCATCTTGGTTCCAGGGGGACGCCTGTTGTTGCTGTCGTTTTCGAAATTCAAAATCGTAATGTAGGACTGATGACCACTCGAAAACTTGAGCAAAGGTGCCAATTTTCGCCATATAATCCATATACGCCAGAATAACGTCGCGTGAACAGTTGTCTTTGGTCATCATTGCGCGGAGGATGTTTGCTGACCTCTCCATGAATTGGGCCTGAGAAAGTTTATCATGTTGGACCTTCCCGTCCTTCATTTTTATCTCAAACGGGCCCATAGCGTAGTTCTGTTCATTACTGCAGGTGGGAGAGAGTGAAATATAATCACGGACCTGTCTAACAGCTGTTTTGTTAGCATTGGAAATGTTCGTCTCCACAAGGTTGGTCAGTAAATTGAACATACCTGCGCTGGTGCTGTCCGACCCGGAAGTGTTTGGTAGTCCTATGTCGGCCGCCGTATTCGTCTGGAAAGGAGCACGTGTTGCCGCCTGGGTGAGCATTGTAAACAAGTCCGTTGTTGTTGTGTCACCGGAACGAGCAGCAGGCATGGTGTGGCCAGAGTAATCCGAACGGGCGGAGGTTTGACTTCCCGACGATGAAGGATGTTGTCGTTGCTGTTGGTGTTGTACGGGAGTATGTAGCTTCCTCACCGCATTCCCGAGCAGCAAACGCTGGGCCAAAGGAAGGTCATCAAATTGTGAGGAGATGATCTCGTCCGTTAACAGTTTTACACCTCGCAGGTCGTCAAAACCATGATGGAGAAGGGCTGCAATTGTGATGGTATGAATACCGCATTCTTTTGCCCAAGTTTGTACATCACAGTCATCCTCTGGTAAGGGTACATTTTCCGGCGCGACTGAATCAGATCCTGATTGCCTAGACATCATGGAAAATAACAGAGTTTTCAGTGGGTAATTGCCGATTACCATGCAGGCGAAAGAGTGGCAAGTCACAACTTTCAAAGCAATAGCATGATGTCAAAATAAAGTCAGGAAATAGTCAAATCGCGCCTAGAAGAACACAGGAAAAGCAGATAAAACTTGGCCCTACATGTGCAGTGTATATGCTAGAATTGAAAACTGGCGGGTTTTCCTTTGTGTAGCTAGAGTATATACTAAACAGCTATTAGCACAAGACCATCTGCCATTTCATTGGGTACAGTAAGTAATAAACAACTGTTGATTGGCTGCAGTACAACTTGTTTACTGGAGGCTGTAAGGCAATCAGCCTGCTGTGTTTTAAAGTAACTTGATCAAGTTACCATCATATAATATACTGCATGGTCTGCCAAAAAAGAACAGTTGAGTGTGGCCCCCACTCCCTCCCCTCAGTCACTCTTAACAGTTTTATGTCCAAGGACACAGAATTTTACTGCCTGGCTGGTCATATTATTCAGAGGATTTAGCAGCCAAATTCCACCAAACAACAGAACTTATACAGATCTGATATAGGTACATGTATTAATATAAGATCTTGAGGGAGAATTACACATACCGGATCCATATAACTATGAACAAAATATCAACACAAGGCATAATTGAATCCCTGACTGACATTTTCAAACTATCAGAATTGCAAATACAAAATGACAAGACCAGTTACAAAATAACAATGATTACAGAATACTTTTCAGAAACAAGTATATTGCTTGAAAACGTTGAATTATGTGCAGCAATGTACAATGTGTGCATCATAATATGGTGAATTAGTCCAAATCAAATCAATCAAACCATGATGGACCAAATGTATGCTATGTAGTTATAATTCATACATCTGCACTTAATCCATATACTTTCACATGGATGCACTAGAGCGACCGTGACTTTAAGCCAATGATCTGTTGACACAATTGGCAGTCGGGACAGCCTGCATTGACATATCAGCTAATAGCCACAAGTAGGCTGCAAGGGAACAGAGGGTTGATTTCTTCAATCAACTGATCAGTAGACATGGTAGATTGAGCTTCATATCTCTGCACACCATACACTGATCTGACAGATGGCACATTAAAGGCCCATTCTCACGATGTGATTTGTAGTAACAACTCAGCGGGGGAATCCCCCGATTTGTAGCATGCAACTAATCGCATGAAATACATGTAGGACCTGCCCTATTTCATACGACTTGTAGCATGCAACTAAAATCGCACGAGTGTTCTCACGATGCAACTGAGTTGTATGCTACAAGTTGTTACTACAAATCGCACCGTGAGAATGGGCCTTAATCTGCATGGATTAATTAATGGTGCCTACATTGTGGGGATATACATGTATACGGAGTGAGTTATCTTGGACTGATCAAACAACGTTTTCAGTTGATAATAATTTAATGTGATTCCTGTACTGTGATACATGCTGGAGTTACCAGTATGGTAATTTCCCTAATAATTCACGATGCAGTGATGAAACTCGCAACTCCAAAAATTGGCTACTTTCGAATTATTTGTCGCGCTAATTCCAGAAAAACGCTTATGTTCAAATTATATGTTACGCTGATTTTCACGGAAGATCCAAAATGGCGGACCGCTTCACCGGGATCGTTGTGATCTTGATAACCGTGTATTATGTTTGATATCTCTATATAGTTCATTTAAAAGACTCTGGGACCCCGGGCTCACGAATTACCCAGTCGACAACTCACCAACAGGCGACTAAAAAATGACAACTGGCGACTGAATTGTTCAGTTACTTGCCCAATGTGTCGATTAAAAATAGAGTAAATCGCCAAAAGTGGCGAGTGAATTTTTGTTACATGAAGTGTTTAGTCGCCAAAGTAATTTTGTGTTTAGTTTATCAGGCAGCGAAATCCGAGCAGGCGGAAAATATACAGGAAATAATGGCAGAGAATAATGCCGACGAAAAACAGACATGGGAAAATCCTAGTCTATTTACAGACCGCACGTGGTCTGATGTAATATCTGGGATACCTCACCTAATTATATTTTGACTGGGCACGTGAAACCATGTGCAGGCTGGCATGGACAAGTCTATTTTGCGTGACACAATAAGATCATGTGCTCGCCCCAGAAAAGGTAATTTGCGACCCGCTGACTGTTCTCAGCCAATGAAATCATCATAGTAAAACTTAACGTAAACAAATAAACTTGGCGGGAATTTGCAAGGTCAAGAGTTGAAAGGGCTTGTCCCATTCCAGTGCAAAGAGGTGATACGCCTAAAAGCACGACATGTGCGTTTTGACTTTAGTGTCGTTTCTAAAACAATTGTAGTCAAGTTACGCCAGCTCAGTAATTTGGTTAAAAGTGTGCAGAGAAGTGGTTGGAACTTTCGTTTCATCTGACCGACTTTTCATTCTGGCCATTTCGGATTTGCGTAATCGACACACCAACGATCGTTTCGTTCACGCAGACTGTCGAGACGAGGGTACTCTGCATAAGTTTTTTTTGTTTCTCTCTTTTCTTTTTTCAAATTAACAATGGATTATCATGTTGTTGGAAACAAATCCGTCATTTTATTACATGGAAACGTTGTTCTGGATTGGCGAGTGAATAAAACACCAACATCAATGTCTATTGACATCTCCCCGTAGCTCAAATGAAATACTCAACTGATCCCGTACTGCAGTCAAAATGTATGGGGCACGTTATGGAGGTCTGAAGAAATGAAATAATGGCTCCCCCGACAGAGCAGTTGTGTACATACATGTACTAACTATTACGCGGAAGCCCTGACAGGGACAAACAGAGGGAAACATTTATATCTTTGTCCTACCATATCATCTGTTTATTAAAGAAAATGAGACATATAACAAAAAATAAGAAAAAAATTCACTTGACTTTCAGCGGCACGAACTCCGCGACGAAAACGGGAGTGTTCGAATTTATTGTTTCACGGGGATATTAAAAATGCTCCCGTTTTCGTTTTATTAGGATGGAGAAAATCACGACAGTGGAAAAATCGGCCGTTTTCGAATTAAATTTGGAAGGTGAATTATTAGGGAAATTACCGTACTATGACTTGTCCCACTGTGCCCCAGGCCCCACTCTACCCCTATCTTCCCTATTTCTACTCGATTTTACCATGGACCGCTGCAATCAGTGACATCTACGCTCCCTACCTTGTTACTATTATTCATGCCATCTGGTGTCCGAAAAGTCTGAGGGATAAAGTTGACCCAAAGAAAATATGACCATAAATTGGAAAATTGCAACTTAAGCATCTTCAATGTAGTTTTGAAGTTCTCCATCAAAGAGTACATGTAAATGAGATATGGACTGGGCAAGCATACATGTATATTGATGTTTTCAATAAAGGGCCATGACTATAGAGAAAAGCATACAAACCAACCAAAATAACATGACAGTGCACATCTACATAGTAATAAGCACCAGCCCATATAAGCCTCGAAGTTGTCAAATATTAAAATATTAGCCAAAATATTGTCCAGACTTGTCTATTAAAAGTATAGCTATACAGAATGATCGACACCAGAACAGATCGAATGAGTTATTCCCAGTTAGAGGGTGGTGGGCGGAGGGCATAATTATGAGCCGTTTTGACATACTTATCAACAAACATCAAGTGAACATCTGAACAAGGGAAACTCATATTGCTTCATTTTGCAGCTGTCTGTGAAGAAGTTCACTAGTTCATAATACGGAAGATCGCCTATTTTTTACAGCCTGAAAATTCTTATTTCCTTTTTACTAACTGCCGATATCTGTAGTACCATCCAGTTGGATGCAACTATTTCTAAAATGGCATATTTAACAATCACTGATTGATCATGCCCATGCGCCACTACAGAGTTAATCGTGCATGGAAGTGCCAAAATCCGCACTTTTGTGGGGCACGAAAATGAGAACTTCTTAATGGAGAATTTTTTTTACAAACAATGAGTTAGTCGACACCCTGTTGTTTTCACCATTTCACAATGCTCTTTGGACGGGGAACCCTTTCACATGCATAAGAAGAAAATCATTTTGTACATTTTCTCTGCATGGTGGGTCAAATTTGACAGATTTTCATACATGTTTTTGAGTTTTTCAAAAAAGTTGTTGTAAGGAGGTTTAAGGAGGAGTGCACATCCTTCGTTCTCAATTTCAATGGGGACTGGTCTCCTGAAATGAGGGCACGAGTATGCCCATTCAGAAAATATACACCTTACACAGGGTTTTTCTTGATGATTTTACGACTATTTATGGACGAAGAGCCAAACCCATGCCTGTTTTTGGCTGCACATATTTAGGTGTGGACTGCACCCTAAGGCTAAGGGTCTATTTTGAATCCAGAGCAATCCTCGCCGAGGACCATGTAGACCGAGTGATACAACCTGAGTAACCTTCCATTCTTCAAAATCAAGGGGAAATATAAAATAAACTTTCAATAATATAAACTAAATTTGCTTTGTCCTCATTATTGAACATTTACAATGCAACATATTCCAAAACAAGGGTTCTGAGAACCCCAACATCTCGCCTTGCAGGGTCATCCGCCGAAGCTGCAGCAGTATTGAAAGCATACATGTAGAGCAAAACAATAACATCTGGAATAGGTGATGTGGTACAGACAATAATGTCTGGAATAGATTATCTGGTACAGAGAATAACATCAGTCCCATGTGGGATTAACGGCATATAAGTTAATCCCATGTAGGATGGATAGGTCAGTGCCGTGGGATTACTGCTAGGGCAGTCCAGTGTGAGATTACTGCTGGATAGGTCAGTCCCATGTGAGATTACTGCTGGATAGGCCAGTCCTGTGTACATGTAGGATTACTGCTGGATGAACCAGTCCCGTGTGTTATTACTGCTGGATAGACCAGTCCCCTGTGAGATTACTACTGGATAGTCCAGTCCCAAGTGGGATTACAGCTGGATAGGCCGGTCCTGTCTGGGATTACTGCTGGATAGATGAGTCTCGTATTGGATAGGACAGTCCCGCGTGGGATTACTGCTGCATAGGCAGTCCAGTGTGGGATTACTGTTGCATATGGCAATCCTGTGTGGGATTACGGCTGGGGAGGCCCGTCCCGTGAGGGATTACTGCTGGAAAGGCTAAACCTGTGTGGGATTACAGCGGGATAGGTCAGTCCCATGTAGGATTATGACTGGATAGATCAGTGCCATGTGGG
Organism: Hanleya hanleyi; assembly: GCA_036873755.1. Taxonomy (NCBI): domain Eukaryota; kingdom Metazoa; phylum Mollusca; class Polyplacophora; order Lepidopleurida; family Hanleyidae; genus Hanleya; species Hanleya hanleyi. The sequence goes on along the minus strand of JAVTVY010039014.1, from coordinate 110,821 downwards.
ATTACTGCTGCTTATTGCAGTCCAGTGTCCTATTACTTCTGGATAGATCAGTCACGTGTGAGATTACTGCTGCCTAGGCCAGTCCCGTTTGGGATTACTGCTGGATAGGCCAGTCCCATGTGGGATTACTGCTGGATAAGCCAGTCCGGTCTGGGATTATTGCTGGATAGTTAAGTCCCATGTGGCATTACTGCTGGATAGGCCAGTGCCGTTTGGGATTACTGCTGGATAGGCCAGTCCCATGTGGGATTACTGCTGGATAAGCCAGTCCGGTCTGGGATCATTGCTGGATAGTTAAGTCCCATGTGGCATTACTGTTGGATAGGCCAGTGCCATTTGGGATTACTGCTGGATAGGTCAGTCCCGTGTGAGATTACTGCTGCCTAGGCCAGTCCCGTGTGGGATTACTGCTGGATAGGCCAGTTCCATGTGGGATTACTGCTGGATAGGCCAGTCTGATCTGGGATTACTACTGGATAGTTAAGTCCCGTGTGGCATTAGTGCTGGATAGGCCAGTGCCATTTTGGATTACTGCTGGATAGGTCAGTCCTGTGTGGGATTACTGCTGGATAGGCCAGTCCCAAATGGGATTACTGCTGGATAGACCAGTCCGGTCTGGGATTACTGCTGGATAGTTGAGTTCCATATGGGATTACTGCTGGATAGGTCAGTCCCGTGTGGCATTACTGCTGGATAGGCCAGTGCCATTTGGGATTACTGCTGGATAGGTCAGTCCCGTGTGAGATTACTGCGGGACAGCTCTGAACTAGGAAAACATGAAACATGTCCACCAAGTTTTATAATCGTCCCATGAAAGGTTCAACAAACTTTCCATGTACAGATCTACATGTAAATTTTTGCCCAACAAAAACCTTATCTACGGAAACGTACAAAGTCTAAACTGCAATAATTAGGACAAAAATTCATATTTAATGTCATATTTCTTAAATGCACATCCTCAAATCACATTGAACTTGGGTAGCAAGTGTCAAACTCATCCAATGAAAGCTGACAGCTTCAGAAAACTTTCCATGTACAGGTGTACATGTATATACATGTACATTATCATTGGCAAATTACTTAGACAAAACCCTCAAAATTTGAACAAAAATTAATATTTCATCTCCTAAATAGCACAGGTACATCCTCTAATCATAAGAAACATGTGTACCAAGTTTCATTATCATTCAATGACAGCTGATAACTGTAGCAAACTGTGATGTACAGATGTACATGTGCACTTCAGCTAAGCGCAAAACTCTATCATTTGCCAAATTTGGAGAAAAATTAATATGTCATCTAAAAAATAGGACAGGTACATCCTCTAATCATAAGAAACATGTGTACCAAGTTTCGTAATCATCCAATGAGATCTGACAACTGCACCAAACTTACCATGTACGTGTATACATGTAGAGGCCTACATGTACAATTCACCTAAACAGAAAACTCTATCATTTGCCATAATTTGGAGAAAGGTTAATATTTCATCTCAAAAATAGCACATGTACATCCTCTAATCATAAGAAACATGTGTACCAAGTTTCGTAATCATCCAATGAGAGCTGACAACTGCAGCAAACTTACCATGTACATGTATACATGTAGAGGCATACATGTTGGTTGGTTGGTTGGTTTGATTGGGCACTCCATCGTATTACAATGGGCACAGGTCATACAGAGTATACCGTGCAACCCTTTCCCCCACACCGCCCTACACATGCTCCCTCGTACCAATGACGCATAGCCATCGATAATTCCCCATTATATCTTCTTTACATCTGTGTCCATATCATCTACCATTCACCTAAACGCAAAACTCTATCATTTGCCAAATTTGGAGAAAAATTAATATTTCATCTAAAAAATAGCACAGGTACATCCTATAATCATAAGAAACATGTGTACCAAGTTTCATAATCATCCAATGACAGCTGACAACTGCAACAAACTTTCTAAGTACAGATGTACATGTGCACTTCAGCTAAACGTAAAACTCTATCATAGGGATTTTAACATTGGAGCACCCCAGGGGTAGTACCCCCAGGTGGAGTACCCACGCCCCATATTTTTAAATTTTTTTTACATATTTTTTCTAAATTTTCTACATTTTTCTTTAATTTGCTAAACCAAAAGTCTTATCATTTCCAGGCCGGGGACACCGACACCGACGACGACATCCTCTTTCCCCCTCACAATATCTCCCCTTTACTTCGTAAGGCGAGACAATAATAAATATCATAGCATGTACAGTATTGACAGCAGACTGGACAATTCTCTGTTTCACATGTGATATTTATCTTACTTTAGTCAAAACAATTGTAGTAATTTAATTCTAACGCCATACTGTGCAGTCATGGTAGTAACGTCATTCCCACTACTGACATCACAATAGGTAATTTCATTCCAATTGTTAATGTTACATGATTGAATGCATTGCTTTGAGCGTGTATACATGAATGAACCAATCAAACCCTTCGAGTAAGAGGTGAGACCAAAATACTACGTTTTCATTGTGACAGAAAATGCATTTTTTCTTGCAAAGTTAGCTACCTCATGACATCGCGTCCAGTCCCTATTTCAAGCATTTCTTTAGGCAGAGTTACTTCCCTTCATTACCTTTGACATACACGTATACATTAAGAAACAGGGGCTGGATCAGGTCTATATTGACAGTACCACATTTCTTCTAATTTTTCTAACAGCATTTTCAGATTACATATAATTAGAAGCATCTTTATGTCAGAATTTCTCACTGCAGATGCCTTAAGTTAATTTTGGCTGTCTGAATATTCAGAAGAAATAGGGTACTTAGTTCAAGTTGGAACAGCTTTGCTTATATAATAAAAGCCCATTCATAGACGGCTCATCCAGAAGATTTGGGGAGGTAATTTAGGGTAGGTTTCCAAGTCAACATTCAATGTCATTTGCTGCACACATGCATCTCACCTTTGGGGAACTACATGTACATGTAAGACACTGACTGGTAGCCTGTGTGCTGGCACTTGTCCCCAGATTAAAATTTGTGTGGAATGACAGTATCTCAAATCTAAATTCCACCCTGTGTTGCCATGGTTATTCTGTCAATATCTGTAGGGTTTGTATGACAGATCTCATCAGCACATAGCTTGCTTGGTCATGTTACATGTACATGTATTGGCTATATTCTAAGAACACACAGTAACTCAAAATCACGAAAACAATATAACATGCAAGGAATCAATACAAAACGATTATATTTACCAGTTGTGGACAAGACTGTGAATGTAGTATCTGGTATAACAAGCCACCTTTCATCCACACCCAAAAATAGGGACCTAATGTGACCAGGTTCATGACAGCCACATGCAAGTGGACTGTGACACCAGTTGCTCTAGTAACCATAGATACATGTAGACCAAGCAGTCTCTGGCTCTATTCTTATCAAGCTCCTGACCATACCATTGCTCACAGCTCAAGCTATACAGTTATAAAACTACAGGTGGGTTAGGAGAGCGGCTACATGTTCATCTATCATAAACCTGTGCAGGGACATCTTCATTACACAAAACCAATTTCTACGTTCAACTTCCCTGGATATATCAGACCCTCTTCAATGTTCAAAGAACTTACATCATAGATGCATCTAGGAAGGTTTTGCTACCGGCCGGTATACCGGTATGGGTGCCCAAATTATCGCGTGCAAATGAAAGGAGAATATTTTTTTTCCAAAACAAAACATGCCACAAATTCATTCTTTACTGTGTAGAAATGTTACAAAATTCTTCTGTTAATATCTTTTCAACTTAGAAAATAATCGCTATCGTAACTTTTGAGTCCGATACACATCGTCGAACATGCGTTGCTGGCCATGCGTTATGCATTACGGTGAGTTCCCTAAGTATTCGTGACCGGAAGTGAATATCGCAGTCTTGAAAACTGACCACTTCCGAATAGTTTGTGCAGGTCAGTTCAGAAAAATGGACGTTTTCGTAAATTAGAGTCCCCATGTTAAATGCTCATACCGATCGACATTGAAAGGTCACAATATGTCGACTGTGATGTTTCTTTAATTTTGTGATATTTTAGTCGTGCATTTAGATTTGTCAGGCAATATTTCGCAGTTTATCAAAGGATAAATAAAGTACTGATTGAGGTAGAAGGAGATCTACATATTTCCCCTTCTATTCATTATTTAAATCGTGGAGCTAGAAATGATTTAAATCCACTGCAAAGTATAAATCATCTATAGAAAAATCAGGTTTTCCCCGTCGGTTCTCAGTCATGCTTTCATCGGACATCCAGCCAATTTAAAATCACAAATTCGCGTATATCATTGTATTAGTACATACTGTAAATGACATTGAGTAGACCCCCCTCTAGTATCTGGCAATGATCGCTGTGCTACTGTGGTTTTGGCCTGGTCTACCTACAGCAATCACAAACTTGAGAACAACTGATGTGTGGGGAATGCGCTATATCGGTAACAACAACCTCGTGTTTGAGAGAACAGGATTATGGGAGAACAGAAAAATACACACCATGGAACCGATTAAAGCACTGAATCGGTATTTTCACCGACCTAACAAAATTCATTTTCGGAATGCCGACTTGTATTATCGCCAACAGAAGTTACGGGACTCGGGTCTGACCGACGCATACACAATGACGCATTATTCCACTTTTTTTTTGTCAGACAATTCTGATCGGTAATTAATGACCACCGACCGTTATTTCCAACCCTGATGTAATTTAAGTCAACCGCATCTGAGATACTGAGATTTGTGTGCAGCAGCAACAATAGCATAAACTTTACGTGCAACAACAACAACAACGTCAAATACGACCAGTGTCCCCAAAAAATCTTTGGATACGTCCCTATAACTGTATAAATAGACTTAAGACGTCATTGATCTCAAAATCATTTGAATTTGAAGTGTATTGTCATTTGATTGGTTGTTTAGCATGACCTGCCCTCATCTATATTTTGAGGGCAAATAATTAAAATAGATGAGGGATTTACATTTTCATGAGTAAAACTTACTTATTGTCTTTATATTCATATACAACTGGTTTGCAATTTAATAATTTAATGAAAGCTCGTGTGAAACACGGGCAGAGCATTTCCCCAAATATATGTGTAGAACATAATTTGATATATCAGGCCTTGCATTCTAGAAATAAGACGGGGCTGATCAATAGGCCCCGTCTTGCAGGGTGACGGGGCTGATTTTTGGCCATCGGGGCTGATTTCAAATTTCACCACATGACAATGTATTATTGGTCATATATCAATCAAACCTTTGTTTGGAAATAAATTTTATTTTGATGTCCAGTAGCCTACTCCTGTCCCATATACAATGCTCTACAAATTATTCTTGATTGTACAACATTCCCACCCACTTTAACATATTCTCCCAGGACATATCGCCCCCCCCCCTTTCACCCTCATAACATATATTCCCCCATATTTTCATATATTCAAAAGATCTTATAAGTACCGGTATCACCAAAAAAATAGAGGAATAAAAGAAAAACCCTCCATGTTGGTATTTTTATCTTTACTGGATCCAGCAAATCTTAATATTTCAACGACGACTGCTGAAACCAGTTATTGTAGCCTACTGATATTGTAGAAATAAGAATTGCCAATAATGTGTTTTGACTGCTGTTTTCAATTACCACTAAAACGAGTATCGTTTTAATTTATTAACTTGATATGCAAAACAATATATTCCAAGGATTTTCCCTCAGGAATGATAAAATTTCCCTGTAAAATTTCAAGGATTTTTAGTGAAAAATACAAAATTCCATGTGGAATTCCAGTGCCTTCCATAGGGGGAGTGCACATATTTTCTGGAAAAGCCAGAAGAAAAAAATTGACAACTGGGGTTTTGTCCGCTGGTGTTTTGTCCGTTGGTGTTTTGTCCACTGGGGTTTTGTCCGTATCCCATAAAATGAAATGGGAAATTAATTTGAACATCATGGAGATCTGTACCAGCGCCTATCTAATTCGAGCAATTTGAGAAACGAGACTGGATCGTACAACGATTTGAACACGCCATTTCTGAAAAAACGAAGAATTATTACTTGCTTGAATCTTGGGGGTTCATTGCAATGCATTCATAATAAAACAGTCGGGAAATTTTGGATTTTTTAGCGGAGAAATGGTACCGGTCGGTTAGACTTTGACGGCGACTTGGACTGTGTAGTCGCCGATTTCGCTGAAAACGAAACCACTTGCAAATTACCGTGTCCACGAAACACTGCTTCAAGAAACGCCATTTCAAGCCATAAAATCAGTTGATTTCTTTCAAAGTTGATGGAGAATATGTTTAAAATTGTCCTGATAAACATGATCGGGTCGACTGAACCGTAATCACGTTGCTGATTTCTCGATTCCCGACCTAGAAGTACATGTAGGTGCTTTATTTGCTGAAAAGATCGTCAACCGGCCGCCATGCCATGCTGCGCTACAGTCACGTCACACTTTACGGTATGCTGACAGTATTCGCGCCGCTTTATGGTTGTTGTTGTTGTAAAACGCAGCCTTCGCAGTGATTTCGTTGGAATTTGCTGATAAAATTATTAGACTCGCACGATTTATTTAGGCTCGGTTGGGTATTTAAACCGGAAAATAGACATATTTTCTTTCTTGGCCCAAGCACAAGTCGTCAAGACAGAAGACACAGTACTGGGATTAGATTTATTCCATGAAGATATGGGAATATCTGATTTGACGGGGCCGATGAATAATCCCCGTGAAAAGTGCTCACGGGGTCGATCACGGGGCCGGGGCCGATCGGCCCCGTCAAAATGCAAGGCCTGATATATGACCCTTAAAGCAATAAGAACTTGAGAATGGTAGCAAGGCTACCAAAGAGCTCGTCTGACCATATGAAATCATAGTATATTTGCCATTCAGTTAGCTAAATAACTCTTTCCCCCTTAGACTTACGGGGAATTTTCTCTCTCCGACCCATAATAGATTTGTAATGGTGTGGGTCTTTAACCCATAGACTAGTTTCAATTTTCATACTTTTTCCGTGATGTAAAATATCTCGTTTATGTCCCATGTCATGTGGAGAAATATTTACCAATGGTCACCCACAGACCCATTCTATGTTATTTTTCACGTTTTATACCAATATCAGCAACATTTATTCTAAAAATAAGTGATCTTGTGAGAAAATGTGTTGTGTCTGCTTTCCGTCTGTTGGAAATCACAAAAAGCGAAGAAATTATCGCATTTTAGCTCCGCTTTGCAGCGTTTACGTCTTGCTTTTTCCGCTGCCATTTCGTTCCGCAATATCACATATCGTAGTGAAGCTAATTCTCCGTAGATTCGGGATTTGGCAGTCACATCACGAGATGGCAGGTATAGAACGAGCTATAACTGTTTTAATCCCATATCCTTCCGCAAAGGAGAATGAAGACTGGTAATAAGTTGAAGTAAAACAGCATCACTGATTGGCCAAGATTGAGCGACCTTTTCAGATTACAACACATATAAGGGAAGTGGGAAGAGGTGCCAACATACTGACAGTCACATGGCTTTACAGTATAGTCTTCTGGTTAACCTATTCTAAAGCACATACCAAGAATCTAACGATTCGTGATACGTGTTGTATCTCAGGTACGCTTTTATTATACCTGTTCATGTGGCAACTTGGATGATATGACCACACGGCCCCTAGCACCGGCATAAGCGGTATTAGATACAAATCTAGAGAGCTGTGATGAAAATGCTCTGACAACTCGTATATTGGTAATTGGTGAGTTGTGTCGCTGTGACAACTCGTACACTGGGGATTGGTGAGCTGTATCGTCGTCAGATGAAAATGACGACATTTAACACAAAAGACTAGTCTGTAAGTCCTGATGTCAACCAAGCATCAACTTCCCACAAATGCCAACATATATCAAGACCAAAAGGTCTGTACAGGGGGCGGGCCTCGGGTCCGACGTGATTGGAGTGGCATGCTTTGTTTGCGCGTGGTCGCGATGGCCACTTGTCGACGAGAGGCAGCATGGACAAGAATGGCGGATAAATTTTAAAACGGGAGATCAACAGGTCCCGGGAAATGTTTATAAAAAACTCAGATGTGCGGATTTGACGATTTGGTCATCAATGTCAGATACTCTGGCTGTTAATACTCGTGTTATGTGAAATATTCAGGAATTTGGAAGCAAATTTTTGAATTTTTCGAACGTTTATCTTGGAGCACACCAAACACATCTGGTGTTAAATCGCGCATTTTCCGTCAACTACTTTTTGTTACTCTCCGGGTTTCATTTTACCCTTATTACAAAACAAACCAACAGTACATAAGTCAGATTTATTGAAAGTTTGGCTTTCTGAAAATGTATAGTTTTAATTAGGTAAACGTGAAAAAATACAAAAATAATCCATCACTCGAACTCAGTGACACGTCAAAATCCGTCTTCATGAGTTAGGCGAACACCCGTCAAAACACGCTTACATGGGGATCGACACAAGTCGTCAAAACCCGCTTACATGGGGGAAAGAGTTAAGACCCAATTAAATATTCTCTGAATAAATTATTTTGTAGTATCCCCTTCACAATATCCTAAATAACATTCACACTAAGCTTGAGTACAATCTGTAAAGTATTTATGAACATAGCACCCCTAATGTTCGCCTTAACATGAAATCTTAGCGTATTTGCCATTTAATTAGATAATTAAGCGAACTAAATAGTAATGGAATGAAGCCATTCTGCACCCTCCTCGTAACACCACAAATGGTAAGCCTGCTGGGTTTAAGCACAAACATAGAGACCCTAATGATTGCCATAACATGAAATCTTTCCATATTTTGCTATCTAATTAAGCTAATTAATATTCATGAAATGTAGCCATTCTGAAACATCCCCCTCAGAACATGCAATATGATATGTAACCCAAGTATGGGCACAGTCGGTCAAGTAGTTATGAATATAGCACGCCTAATGAATGAGCGAGTGAGTGAATATGATTTCAAACGTCGCTTTCAACACTATTTCAGTCATATCACGACGTTCGGTTTCTATTACTTTTCACACCGGAAACCACACAGGTAGGGGCTTATTCCTTCAACACCTGGGACCCCAAGGGTGGGGTCCTACTCTTTTTCACACCCGGAAACCCCATGGGTGCCCCAGTTAGTCACCTCTTACGACAAGCTCTCTGAGGAGCGGAGGCCTATTCTTACAATGACACCCCAGCCCAGGTCAACCTAATGCCTCAACATGAAATCATAGCATATTTTCAAGTTACAGGGCCATAGCCAGGATTTACTGACGGGTGGTTCGCCTTAACTCCAAAAGGGCACATCAGGGGGTTCACTGTATATGGGATAAGGGGCAAATAGGGGGTTCGCTACAGTTTGAAAAAGGGCATTTATATGAGAAAAGTATATAATATTTCCGAAAGGGGGGTTTGCCTGAACCCAGAAAACACCCCTTGGCTACGGGCCTGAGTTAATTAGCTAATTAAGCTAATAAAATATTCACGGAATGCAGCCGTTCTGCAAAATCCTCCTCAGAACAGTCCCCAATGATATGTACCACGGGCATGTCAAGTATGGGCACAATCAGACGAGAATTTATCAATATCGCACCCTAAACATTTACGGTAATTCCCCTAATAATTCGATCACCTGAAGTGCAGCAAAATGGCATATATATCCGGCAATATTCTTCATGGCACCAGCTACAAAGTGTCACATTTTGTCATTATATGATTTTTCTTCAAGTTGAATGAAGAATGGGAATGTTACTTTTTCTCTATGTTTGAATAACGGAGTTGAAAATTGAACTTCCTGTAATTGAATAATAATTAGGGCAATTACCGCAACATGAAATTGTAGCACGGTGATTCCCCTAATGAATCGATCACCGGAAGTGATATTTGCAGTGGTAAAACAGAGGGGTGATCGATTTATTGCAAATGACTGAAAAATGGCAATTCCCGAAAGTCAGGTATTCAGCGAATGAATCTGCATGGGTCCAGTTTCCAACACCACAGTGGCTAGGTGTTTGAATAAATACAGTTCAGCTAAATGAAGTTTGTGAAGAGCAGATTGAGCTGAATTACCCTGTTATCCCTCGGACAACCCTGGCTAAACGTTTCATAGCTCTTCATAGACAACAAAGTATTTGTAAATGTAGACTACTCTGTCGTCTTTCAATAGAAACGAGAGATCCTGAAGGATCTTGGCGCCCACCATTGTCCGATAATTGTAAGCTAATGACAAGAGGATCTTTTTGTCCATTGTTACTAAGAACAAATGATTGATTTGTAATTTTGTTTACAGAATTTCGAATCTGAGCGAAAAAGGGACACTGGAAAACACCAAGATATCGAGTTTCAAGATTTCTAGAAACTGTACTTATGTCAGTTGTGATAGTACAAGAGAAAAGAGCAAAGTTAGTCTGAAAGCGAATTTCCGGAGGATTATTCGTCTTCGTTTTGTAGTATTTTTTTTTGCACGTGTCATCATTGGGTACTGGAAGCGAAGACAAATGTCTTTGACCCTTTGGCATGAACTATGAAACATACTTAAGATTTTATAATTAGGAACGAATGCTAATTCTGTTCTGTTTACTGGGCTAGTTCGAGATATCTCTTACCATGCTCGAAAATACTAACATGGTACAATACTTAATACTGAAGGGATCCGCGCAGTAATGTTGAAACCTCGAAAGTGTCTGAATCCTGATTATCTTCCTTGGATCGAAACACGCAGTAGTCTAAAGTTGTCGAGTTGTAACGTTGTGTCACAAGAGTGACGTCCCTTCATGTGGCCGACCCGTCGGCAGACGAAACACTTCACTGGACTAAGAAAACTGATTTAAAATTTGAAAATTTGCAGTAGTTCCTGAGAAATCACGATAACAAGGTTTCATGGGGAAATCCAAGATAGCTGCCTTGTGACCATATTGGATTTTCGAATCGGGCCAGAAAAGGTATCTTGCACAACTAAACCCCACAGGGAACCTGTGTACCGAATTTGGGAAAGATCCATGCATGCAGTAGTTCCTGAGAAATCGCGATAACAAGGTTTCATGGGGAAATCTAAGATGGCTGCCTGGTGGCCATATTGGATTTTCGAATCGGACCAGAAAAGGTATCTTGCACAACTAGACCCCAAGGGGAACCTGTGTACCGAATTTGGGAAAGATCCATGCATGCAGTAGTTCCTGAGAAATCGCGATAACAAGGTTTCATGGGGGAAATCCAAGATGGCCGCCTTGTGGCCATATTGGATATTCGAATCGGACCAGAAAAGGTATCTTGCACAACTAGACCCAAAGGGGAACCTGTGTACCAAATTTGGGAAAGATCCATGCAGTAGTTCCTGAGAAATCGCGATAACAAGGTTTCATGGGGAAATCCAAGATGGCCGCCTTGTGGCCATATTGGATTTTCGAATCAGACAAGAAAAGCTATCTGCACAACTAGACCCCAAGGGGAACCTGTGTACCAAATTTCAGAAAGATCCATGCAGTAGTTCTTGAGAAATCGCGATAACAAGAATTGTTTACGGACGGACGACGGACGGACGGACGACAGACCACGGACGAAAAGCGATTTGAACAGCCCACCATCTGGTGATGGTGGGCTAAAAATGGCAGCCATGTGCGACTGTCTTGGAAATTCTTTCCTAGATTAGAAGTTCCAGACTTCAATTAAACAGTTGGAAGTTCATATGATTAGTCTGTGATAGGTCTAGACATGCTACAATTTCTTGCGCTGTAAAACTTCACATACCTTATTGCTATCGTGTTCCTACGCGATTGCCTTATTGTAAAACATTACCACAGTAACAAAATAGTCCCTGTGCTCCCCAGTGCCCATGCGCGAGTACCCAGAATCCAATCTGTCCGACCACGTCACTTCCTTCTTTCCTCTACAAGTCGTAGTGGAAACACGTGTTCTCAATTTCGTCTGAAAAATCTTGGATCTACTTTGAGTTTACCACGCATTACCTCGGAATTTACCTTGGATATTACCTCGGATTCTACCTGGGATTAATACCTTGGATTTACTGTGATTCTGTGATTCTTGGATTACCTACCGGGCCTGGAAATCTCACTCGTCGGGAAGTATTCAAATCATCTCTGAATCAAATAAAATGGCTTCTATTGTCTGCGTAGTATGTGGTCTATGAAGCCGGCCTACGGGCAGGTTTTGGCTTGTCCGTTGTGTCGGGAGAAACTGGTTTGACCAGTTTGTAAGAATGAGCTTTGCCCCGTCAACGTATTTCTAACAAAGGGAAATATCTTGTCGGTTCATGTGCTAGTGTATTTCTGTCGTCTCCCGTCTGTCGGGGCCGAGAAATTGTATTGTTCTCCGACTCGTCGTTAGAGTAACGGAGAGCCTTCTTTCTTAAGTCTGTTAAACGTAATTTCATGTTTATATGACACCCCGTTTCACTATTGTTGTAATAAATATTCTTCCAACTATTTCTGATTATGTGAAGTTTGTAACGGGTACAAATGGCGTTCGTCATCCAGGTAAGATATGTACACGAGATGACCTTGATCGCATATGTTGTTCCCTTCTTCCAATTTCAGATTATCGTACTCGGCCTTGAGAGCCGCGTCATGCAGAAGATATTTCTACAACAATGCCGGAGAAATTGAGGAAAGATGTGCCTGCAATTTCTTCCGTTATTGCACCACTTCCGTAAGGTCGTCGGTTGTAATAACTCCTGTTTCCGGTTTGCTGTGTCTACTATTCCCTCAGCAAACTGGAACTTCGATGATAAAGTCGGAGATTGTGTACCCCCTGTCAAGGACCCATCACTTCCGGAGAATTTATCAACAATTCGGCCAAGCTCATCGCCGTCTACACAACTACGGAGATGTCTGGGGCATCTGTAATATCTCCACTTCCTGTCATCGGTGACTATTACCAGTATCCGGTAATGCTGAATCTGGCCGTTCATTTTTGAATGTGCCGAGATTATATAGGGCTCTGCCGCAACCATTGTCAGCACCCCGCAGCTTCTCAACCGGTACTACAACCACGTACGCCTGGGTCCAGTTATGACTTCCGGCCAACGTCTATTCCGAGTTTCTCGGATATCTTCATGCAACCTCTTACATCATACCTCCGGTATCATCTTACCTTCCGGTATCATTGCCTTACATCGGAACTTCCGCTTCTGGTCTATGCGCATGTTCCGACTTCTGTAACTACATCCTTCTACAGGCTTGCTGCAACTTGTGATGAGCTGTTACGTAATCGTTGTATGATGTTCCGGTTCAACCATCGATGTTTAGTTCTCCAGTTACGTCATCGATGTATAGTGTTCCGGTTACGTCATCGATGTGTAGCAGACCGGCTGATTCCTTCACTGCTCCGACGTACTCTCCATTTCCTGTTCGTCATGCGGTGTACAGGCCTACATCATATCCTTCTGTGGCTTCTGTAGTCCGATGTACCTCGTCGTGTGACTTCTCCTGTTACATTCTTCGGTTGTGTTACATTCGACTTCCGGTACATCGGGTGTTTACTTTCGTTCTCCATCTTTCGAGACGTGAAGTAAAGGTTGCACATCTACATCTGCTGTTATATACGGCGCATGTTTCAACTTACGTGGCTTCAGCTTCCGTTTATACAGACATACGATGTATCACTGAGCTATTTATTCTACGATAAGGAATAAATACTTGTTCCATTGGGCTGCTTATTCTACGATGAAGAATTACATGCCTATACTCAGTTATACACAGCCCTTGTATTTCCCCGTACCTGTTCGTTACGGAAGAAAGAGGGGGGACGCAAAAGGGCCTCGTCGTATCCTATTGTTTCGGTTGCTCGGCCACATCCGGTAACGTCGAATGTTATCAACCATCAGGTCTTACATCACATTCGACTTCCGGTTATGCAGATCTCCACTTCCATCTCTAATCTGTGAGGTATACGGTATCGTATTTAGACCTATCCTACACAGGTAGTGAATACTGCTCATCTGCACCTTCGGCTTAAGTACCCAGTTAGGCTGACAATCTCTCAACGACTTCTGTCACTTCCGGTCTGGAAGTACAGATTATGTCATCATATGGCTGCTTCCTATAACAACTCACTGGTGACTCAAACGCAGTTGTTGAGAGTTTCCCGTTTTCACTCTTAACTTCGTATGTTGTGAAGACACCTGATCATCATTTACGGCATTGTACGTATTGGTTTCGACCGTGCAAACGCCTACTTTGGTGACAACGGAACTGTTGTGCTTTTATGGATTCGGATATTTGACCACTCCATTGCTTCAACCGTTTCCGTTTTGGCGAATTTTCACCGCTGTGTCTCGCTCTACAGTTTTGAGAAAGCAGGTGATTTATTCCCATATCTAGCTGCCAGAAGTTCTGCCTATCTTCATAGCGCATTCCTTCTTTTAAGGGGCTACGGCGTTCTACGTATTGGTTTCGACCGTACAAACGCCGGCAATCTCTCATCGGCGTCTGTGACTTCGGGAGGAAGTACAGATTATGTCACCATTTTACTGTTTCTTATAACAACCTACTGGTGGCGATTACGCAACTATTGAGAGTATCCTGTTTTCACACTTATGTTCACATATGTTCATCAAGTACGGCGTTCTACGTATGGTTTCGATCGTATACAAATGCCTGCTTTGATGTCAACGAAACGGTTGTTGTTTTATGGATTCAGATACTTGGCCACTCCATTGCTTCAATCGTTTCCGATTTGGCGAATTTTCACCGCTGTATCTCGCTCTCCAGTTTCGAGAAAGCAGGTGATTTATTCCCATATCTAGCTGCCTGAAGTTCTGCCTATCTTCATAGCGCATTCCTTCCTGTCTACGACTTTTGTCAACTAGCAACGTTTGGTATCTGGTCGTATGACTTTGCAGCTGGGCAGTATGACGTCAATTCCGGTTCACTCCGGATTGTAACTCATTCTGCAGTGTCACAGCCTCACCCGGGCCCTCTAGTCAGCTTTACAATTGTCTTTGGGTCTTAACGAGGGTTTGCGCATGCGCACTCCTTTACTGTCCATCAGTATCCGGTTCCTCGTTGATCCGTATGACTTATGTAGACCGTGACGATTGGGTGTTGCTGGTACGTCATGAATGGAGCATCATATCCGAGTATGACGTATGGTCAGAATTTGGATCAAATTCGTTTGAACCAAACATTTTGGGTTTGTTTCGTTCAACTATTTGTACGTCACATCTATCCCCAAAAAATTCTGACAATGCTTGCCGAGTTTGGTCATCTTAACGAAACAAGGAGAGATCGTAGTTTCCTAGAATACGTGATCTTCTGCAGTTTCTTCCCTGGGATCCTGATCGATCCACTGGGTATTCCACTTCGACTGTGTCTTTAGAGGTAGTGAACGTGTTCACTAAAGAAATCCTCTTATGGAGACCTGTTTCGACTCGTCTTCTTCCGCACACAGCTCATCATGGGATTGTGATTACTCTGGTCAGTTACACCAGCACATGTTATCTGGCTCAACTTGACACGGATTGGTTTCATTGGAACCGTTTCTGTTAAAATCGCATTCCCTCATCTTCTCTACTTCCGGTAGAGAATGTGGAATTGATGACAAACTTCTCGGCGATGATGACGTAGTCGATTGCCGCGGCCTAGGGACTTCATCTCCGATGTTACGTAACCGGAAGTAACTACGATTTACCTATTCTTCTTGAGGTTACATCCCTATTGTGGCTAAACTACTCCTGGTCGGCGAGTGTCCAGGGTGGTGTATGAGACTGCGTCGCTTCATCATCGTTTCCTTCAGTTTGCAGCGGAATAGTTCCAGCAACATGAACGGTTTTGTAGGCAAGCTTTAGTGGATACTCAGTTTCCATGTTACTTGTCACATACCGAGCTACCCCGGACTTATTCAGTTTCTGTATTACCTGTAGTGTAAGCACAGAATCTATTTTGCTCTTCTGTCTTTCCTCTTCTAAAGTGGAGGACAATATGGAGGGGCCTTCAGTCCGGTGGTAGTGTTGCTGTCCTTTTATTCCGACACTGAGGTATCATTGCGGTGGCGTTGAAGTCTTCGTCCCAGTACGCACCTAAATCCTTTTTGGAGGTCAAATCTCACCTGTACTGCTCTAATTTGCACGGAGAACATTTGACCGGTGTTTCTTCCTCTGTCTCAACCATTCTTTTAAGACGGCGTCGAGGAGGACTGGAGAACATATTTGGTTCGAGAATTGACAGTCGTCTCGTTACAGCGGAAGTCAACAAATTCTCAATAACCAACGCTTGTGTTGTGTCAGACATCATAGCTTTTGACCTTCATAAACAAGCACAGGGAACAGTGACTACTGCTTTTAGGGATCGTCGCTACGAGTTTGTCACGTTTCCGGTATGGCGAACTCTCTATCAGGTTCTTACGGCCGGGTGATAGCTACTCGTAGACCGCCAGGTCGAATGCTTCAGTTATGAGAAATTTCAGCGACTTATGATTCCGGTTTATATTTCTCATACTACGATCCCAGCAGTCATGGCAGCGTCTTGCGTACGTTTATGGCGTAACCTTGCTGGAGGACACATTCTTCGGCCGCTGTAACTCTGATGACAACTATTTCGGCGACCGGCTTCCGGTCAGTGGCATCAGTACATGTTATCTGACCCAGTTCCGGTTTTCCCCATCAGCCAGTTTTTCTTCTAGAAAATGATTTGGTTTGTCTTCAGAGCATCTTCACGTAATACGTCTTCCAGAACAAGAAGCCCTTCCATCTCGGGTGTTTTCATCGAGGACGCCATATAGTAGCTTCTCTCTTCACCTTACATCCGATTTAAACGTATCGGTTAGGAACGGAGGTCTTGTTCAGCGAGCGACGTATGTGTAATGATATGCGATATCTCGGGTTGTTCAGGTGTCAACGCCTCGTTCCACGTAAATCTTTCTTCCGCTCCCTGGAGAAGGATGGATGGAGGGAGTCGTTTGTGCACTCCGTCGCTTTCCGATGGATACTGAGATTCACTTCAGGCGTTGCAGTTCCGGAGCTGGTTTTGGCGCTGTATCGTTTTCAGGAGTGTCTTTCAGCCTACATTTACGACATCAAATAATAACCTGCTGTGATCATAGATGACGATGTTTTTATATTCCTGCAGTCTGGTGGCTTGTTACCGCGGGAGTCCGGCAGATACTTCATGTGGGAAACTATTGTCTAAGTCTTGGTGCAGCTGATGGGCACTAAACCTAGTCGGTCATATTTTTCCCCCCAGACTTCGCTAATTTATGCGTTGTCGTGTGTTACATGGAGCATGAACCGGATTTCGTCATCCCAGCATATCTACGGGTTCTACACTTCCGGGATTTGTCATCAGTATCTGTCACTTTATGACTTACTTTCCGGAGTCCGTCAACCCGGCTCTGTCCAACAGTTTTTAATTGAAATCATGGCAGAGTTATGGGCCCCCATAAGCGCTCTCGTGTTTTGACACGTGCGTTTGTTGGGGCCGACGTCTTCGGGCCCTCTTCTAAACCAGGAAATATAAATATGTTCTTCCTGGCTTTCCTAAACTTCTCGTTTGGCGTACACGGACATACCTGCGGAGGTAACACTCTCCTAGGTTAGGATTCATCTGATCAGGGCTGCACTGGCATCCTGATTTCTATGATCTGACATTTCCGTGGACGACATTTGACATCTTGAGGGCCTAATCTGGAGGTTTGCGATACGTCTGTCTGTCATCACCTCCGGAATCGGACGCTGTTGAGACGGGATATCTACACCCTGGGACCGCGGGTGGTGCCCAGGCAGTTGATAACCCGTCGACATGTATGCACTAGACCTAGTGAGTCTACCAATTTTTAAAAATTGGTAAGTGTTTGCTCTCCCCAATTTTCAAAAAAAGGGGGGGGGGGAAAGAGGTTTCGGTGTAGTGCTTGTCAGCTTGTTCACAGTGCCCTCTTATCGGGGCCGGGTGATAGATCGATAGCCATAATATACTCATCTTACATGCGTTTATGGCGCTCGATACCTGGCTGACTCCTGTTTTCTCCTTCGCCTATGCTTGAGATTCCTTTCTGTTTTCGACCACTATTCCCTCCGTCCTGCTATGATATTCTAGCAATAAGGTATGTGAAGGTAAGTTTTACAGCGCAAGAAATATGAAAAATTTGAAAATCAATTTTCCTATTTCTAAGCTTAAACTTACGTTCACATACTGTGATGGCCCTCCCAGCCTCCCCGCTAATGGGTTATTCACACTGCGATTGAATAGGAAAGAAGGAAGTGACGTGGTCGGACAGATTGGATTCTGGGTACTCGCGCATGGGCACTGGGGAGCACAGGGACTATTTTGTTTCTGTGGTAATGTTTTACAATAAGGCAATCGCGTAGGAACACGATAACAATAAGGTATGTGAAGGTAAGTTTAAGCTTAGAAATAGGAAAATTGATTTTCAAATTTTTCATTATTGTCTGCTATATCCATCAGTTTTTTTTTTCCATTGACACGTCAACAAGGGCACATCTATCGTGAGTGTGATCACTTTTGTTTTACAAACGGGATCTACTGAAAATTGGGGGTGATTGAATTATTACAACTTCCGATCGTATAATTTTTCTCCAAAAATCGTGGGTGATCGATTTCCGATAGCCGGGTGATCCATTTAATAGAGGAATTACCGTATGTTAGCTTGGTAAGCTAATTAAGCTAATTAAATATATCTGAATGCAAAACTTTTTGAACATCTCCCTCCCAAAATTCTGAATAAAGCATATGGAACAAGTATTTATAGAGAAACCACCCTTAAAATTTGCCTAAACATTATTGGACACTGACGATGATTAGCTCTTTCTGGGCAAGCTATTAATGACTTTTCTTCATTGCAGTTATACGAGCATTGAAGCAAACTTGATTTATTACTCATTGTAATACTTCTAATAATTCAATCCCTCTAGCAAAATCCAACCATCCCAATTCTTGGGATAAAATTCAATCAGCTGTTCTAACAATACAGAAGAAAAGCAACTCCGAGTAGGGATGACAATTTCATTTTTCGCTATTAGTTATAGCATCTTCAGCAGTGAACAAAGTTACAAACAGCTCTATACCTACAGTATATATACAAGGTATAATGTGATCTTAGCCAATACACATATATATGAATGGGTAAGCCAGTAATGTCAGTCAGATTGGACAGATATTAAAATGTCATTTTCAGAAAATTGTTGTAGACATTAAATGTTAAGAGATACAAATGTAGCAATATACAAATGTTGTGATTACAGGTGATACAATACACAATCTAATTGATGACAACAATACACAATGAATAAAGTATGGGGATATAGCGCGTATATATCTACATTGAATATTTCTACATGTCATGTTCAGATAAGGACTGTCATCTTAAGATAATATAGGTATAATTCTCTTGGCAATCCACATTAGAATTGATGGAAATCTACAAATGTTGTAACTTGCACGGCAATATACAATTATGAAACGATACACAGTCTAATTTATGAAAACTGGTTAATCTATAAATGATATTAATGAAATAATTTTAAATCCTTTGATGCTTTCAAACCTTGGTTTAAAATTGGTTTGTGCCGGCGTATGGCTAAGGCTTCCTTGAATAACACTTGAGACCAGTGAGCTGCTGTATCAATAATTTTAGTGTTTGATTCTGTAAGGGACAACAAAGAGATCGGGTCATCGTCAAAAGAGCCATTTGCTAAATCAAACATTTGACGAATGTAACTAAAATTGTCGCACTGGCTTACATGGTTAAACACCTCGGATTTGGAAGAAGCATGTTCTTTCAGGCGCGCAATAAAACATCTGTCTGTTTTGCCGATGTACTCTGATTCGCATCTTGGACATGAAAATTTATATATAATAGAGCTTCTATATGTTGTTGGGGTGGGGTCCTTGTTGTTGACAAATGCATTGAAGCAACAGGAACCTGTGCCCACCAGGCACCGAACCACCAGCTTGTTGTTCTAACAAATTTGACACCCTCTAAAATCATTGAAATAACAAAGAATTATTGGATTATGTGCATGATTTCGGACCTTTCTGTCAACATGTTTACCCTGCAAGCCACCTTTAAACAGATTTCGTATACTATTTCCGAGTAAAATAAGTAATATAGGCCTACTTACAAATCATGTAAAAGTAATATTCAAATAATGGCTGCCTTCTGGGGCTGGTGGCTATAGTTCTGCTGGAACAGGTACAATGATTTCAACGAATATTCATTTCAATGGATTTCTGTAGCTGCTGCCAAGCGGACATGTAAATTTCGGACAGATGTCAACAAAGTATTCTGTGATGTCACGGCTTGATGTCACAACCATGGCTAGATAATTTCCTTCCATGACTTTCTACGAGTGATTTAGTTAAGTTTTCAACGCCGCTTTCAAGAATATTTTATATCGCGATGAACCAACCAGGCACCACCCCGACGAGTTGTGTTCCTGTTGCTTCAAAGAAGCAAATCTTTGAAGCAACATCATGGAACAAACACTGAAGACAGCACACAAGACACAGACAGGATGCTTACATTGGTACAATAAAGACAAATGTAATTACATTCCTCAGGCCCATAACCAAGGGGGGGTTTCTGGGTTCGGGCAAACACCCCTTTCGGAAATATTTTATATTTTTCTCACATAAATGCCCTTTTTCAAATTGAAGCGAACCCCCCTATTTGCCTCTTTTCCCATACAGCGAACCCCCTGATGTGCCCTTTTGGAGTGAAGGCGAACCACCCCTCAGTAAATCCTGGCTACGGACCTGTTCTAACACCACATCCAGCAAAATGCATTGAAGCAACAGGAACCTGTGCCCACCAGGCACCGAACCACCAATGGGAAATGCTTTCTACAATCGGAAATCACAATTTTATATGAGAATTTGAGATCTACTTTAAAGAGGTAAAAGCGTCATTTAAAAAATATTCAGCAAATAACATATTTCGATAAAAGTTATTCAGTAGTTGAAAGCAACTATGGTGAACGTGTTTCTGTGACCTCATTTTTTAATATCACGGGCATTGAAATCACACTTCTGACATTCTCTGAAAAACGTAACAGCACCTGCACTTGGCTCCAGTGCCTGAGATGACGTCAGAAAACGCGCACTGGCATTCCGAGCGTGATGCTTTGCAACGTCATACTCGATCTTAGAACTTTTATCGCACTGTGACGGCTTCTAATGTGACGTCATGGATACCTGATCACGTTATCCGACGTCATCTCAGTCATTTCCCATTTTCATGTTGTTCACTAGACCGAATTGAAGAATCTGACAATATTGATCCCTATATGAAATACGAGATTTCAATACTTGAAAATCTTTTGGCAAATGTTGCAAGTGATCATGCTGTTCAGTTTACCCGAACAACTAAAATCACGCTACTACCTCTTTAACAAAACTTAACAAATCTGACAGTTATTTCGCATAATATGCAGCAAAAGCAGCAATAAATATGCTCAATAAACCCTCAACTTTATGTATGTTTTAACATACATAAAGTTCCAGATATCCATTTTAAGTCAATTTTGAGATTGTCACTTTTCAAGATTGATGCTAATCAGTTAAGGTGCTGAACACAAGAATCTTTTTAACTTGCAATTCACATACAATGTAAATACCAATCCTTGAGTTGAATTATTTCACCAGACTATATAATAAACGTGTTTGGAGAATCAACATTGTTCACTGATTTGTCTAGGATAGTATTGCCAGGGTGTGATAAGAAACATGTAGGAAAGATCTCAAATGTTTTCTCTCCTCTTTGCTGTTAGGCTGCTCAGTATGGTCAATGACATATAGTGTGATTAATAGACCATGAATGGATGTGTATTATCAGTTGAAGTGAGTGCACATGTATTATCTACATGAGGTTTAACTGTTGTCAATATTGCTTACAGATATGACTTGACCAAATGTTGATTCCCCTTTAGGTAATTATCCAAACACACTCTTACATGTACATGTAAGCTGGTGGAAGAAAACCATTCTGTGAACTGCAGATGAATGAATGATATCACAACATTTTACAATGATGGGGGGATTATAGGCTAGCCATACAGTAACAGTACCAACAGAATATATAGTCTAGCCACACTGTAAGGTGCCTTGATATAGCCCGGATTCGGATAAAAGGCCAGTATTACTGTCCCCCGAATAAATAAATGCATATCATTTCAAACTATCTATACGGCTTGACATCTACAAGGTGGTTTAAATTTGGTCCCACAAAACAAGCATGTTGGGATGACTATTTTCATCTTTAATCTTTTAATCAAGAACACAGAATTTGATAAAATGCCAACAAGTGCATACATGAAATATATGACTGTGAAATGTCACAACATGTTTAATTTGAATTTTCAAAATACATACAGAGAAGAAAAAAAAAAGATCACAAATGAAATAAAAGCTCCAGCCATATCCTACATGTAGGCCTATCACGTTCAGTGACCTGAAATACACAACTACACAACTTCTCTCTATTCAGATCGGTCAATTTTCAATTTGGGAATAATGTTCCCTTTCAAGTTGCCAAAATTGTGCCCTTAGGGTAAAGATAACACCACCAAAACTTTTTTCGCCCTGTATCTATCCTTCAAGATCACTATATCCAAATTTCGTGACAGCAAAAAAAGTCATTGGAAAAATATCATGTCAAAGAGGTTTGTAATGTTCATGACAGTGCCATCTGGTGATAAAATGAAAACACGAGAACACAACCAGGCAAATTCCCCCAACCTAGGGAGATAGCAGACAAAGTTTGACAGAAAAATCTCTAACGGTTTAAGAGATATGGATGTTTCAAATATCGATGGCAGTGCGGACAAATTTTCGAATTCAGCAGCCATTGGATCGCAAAATAAAATACAGCTCCAGCCATATCTTCAGCAACCTGGAATACACTAATATACAATTTATCTCTATTCAAATCAGTCAATTTTCTGTGTCTGTCGTGCAAGATCACTATACCCAAATTTCACGAAAATCGAAAAAGCCATTGGAAAATCGTGTCAGAAAGGTTAATAATGTTCATAACTACAACATCATCTAGTGATCAAATAAAATCATGAAAACATAACCAGAAAAATTCTCCAGACCTACATAGATAGCAAAAAAAAATCTCCAACGGTTTCAGAGATATGGACATTTGAAATGACGATGGTGGCGGCTACGGCGGCAGCAGCGGAGTAGTTTCCTGGTAATACATGTACATAAGAGCATCCACTTTGTGGAAATGCTCTAATAGTAAATAATTATTAGCATCTAGCATATAGTATTTAAAAAATCAAGGTCATGAATGCCAAACAACCAATCAAGTGAGTATGGCCTGATTGGCTGACACAACCACCATATTGTGAGGAATAACATCGCTACTTGAGCATGATATCACCCTACCAGGCCTCAATTTAAGGAGTGCTGATAGTAACCTCTCACCAGGAATCTACAATGGTAACCTATGGCAACCTATTACCTAATTATTAACCTATTGTCATATTATTGTTCACAATTATGGAGACCTGAAAATAGGTTACCATTATTTTTCATATGGCAACTTCCAGGCAACCTGAAAACAGGTTACCACCTTAAATTGAGGCTTGCCTACACACAATTGGTGAGTAGGTTCTGATTGGTTCGTCTCTCATTCATACATGTAGGTGAAATTTACACCTCAGATTTTGAACACTGAAGGTCCTGGTGGTCAGATATGTAGGCAGGTTTGAATATTGGCTTGATGAAATGAAGATGGTGCAAAAAGAGCAGCAAGTAAGTTAGCACATGGGTACTGATACTTCTGAATATTACTATGTACTGTATGAATAGATGGAGGTCTTAGGGGCAGCAGCAGTTAACAAGTTACTGTTAGTGAAGGTAATCATATAGATCTATATCCTCCCCCCAACCGCCTCTTTCCCACAACAATATGTAAAGGCTGGAGTGCAGGTGTGATATACTTGCACATAAGATAGTGACAGAGAACAGCTACATGTAGATGTAAATATCATTTGTGACAGAATAGCACAAATACAACGGCAATATGGTTGAGGGCAATAACTCCGTAAAAACTCAGAAAACATACAAAATTATAGGACAGTGCACTAATGGGACACCATGCAACTGACGATCACGTCTCAATGAAAATGACCATTTTCAAGGTTATAAAATGAACAATCTTGGGTGGTTGTTTCTCCTAATTATAACTTGGAGGCATACTTTTATTTGCTTGCATTTTCAAACAGAAGACCTGATGAACATCTGGTTTTTTCCCCAAGAAATATTGGAGGTATAATTTTTTGTATTCATTTTGGGTGCCCTTAAATTTTACATCACTAAACGCAGCTCGACAGGTCAGGGAAAAGGACTGGGATAAAATATCCCACTTTGGATACTTCCATATTTTCAAGCTGGCATATTCTCCTAGTTATTATGCTTGTTTAAAAACATACAACAGTGTAGTTCAACAAGCTGAACCCTACAGACATTTAATTTTGTGATATTGATTATGTAGGGTTCAGCCGTTGAACCGAAATTTCCTATTGCAAAATTTTCGCCTCGCGACCTGGGTAACAGCGGGTGGATTTGCGTTCATAAAAAAGTAATAATACCTACCGCTTTGTGCTCGTTTGGATAGAATACATATTTGCCTACTTCCCTGGCCATTTATTTTCTCTGTCCAGCTCCTTTAATTTCCATAAACGGCAAAAGAAAGAAATATCATCGCGGACGATCTTCCAAACACGAAATCCACCGCCATTTTAGAACACTCTCGCATGACCCTGATTCTCTCACATGACGTTATTCTAAATTCAGGATTACAAGAGTCAGAAAAACTGAATCCGCTCAGTCGACCCAGTCGCTTAGGGAGATGAAAAATCCTGTGAATTACATTTTTCAGTATGTGCCTTCTATTATGCTTGATACCGATAGTTACAATTTTACATTTAAATGCAGGTATTAATGTGACAGCCTAATGAATGAGCCATTTCCGACCTTCCTGTCTACAATCCCGAATTTACAAATTAGTCTCATGCAACCATAGTGACATTTCAAAATGGCGGTGGATTTCGTTTCTGGAAGATCGACCTCGATGATTTTTTTTTCTTTTGTCGTTTATGGAAATTAAAGGAGCTGGACGGAGAAAATAAATGACCAGGAAAGTAGGCAAATACGTATTCTAGCCAAACGAGTAGAAGCGGTAGGCATTATCCATTGTTATGAGCGCAAATCCACCCGCTGTTACCCAGGTCGGGAGGCACAAATTTTGGGATAGGAAATTTTGGTTCAACGGCTGAACCCTACATAATCAATATATTGTTGAACTGAGTGGTGAGTGATGGGAAGTATACTGCAGCAACAACACGAAAAAATAATGCACATAATTTCAATATCAGAGAGAATAACTTCGGCGAGAACAAGTCGGCAAAATTATACAATCGCATTGGCAGTTTTATGAAGTAAATTCTATCTAGTTTTCGTACTTTAGATGCCGAAATTCGCCATTGCTGTTTAGTATGAAAATCGGTCGAAATATTCCAATTACAAATTTTTCAATATCCAAACTTGGATTTAATATATATATATCCCAGTTAGTCCTTTGCTCTGACCTGCTAGATAAGGCAGTGAATATCCTTGAAAATCAAATTTTGAGGGGTTTTTTTTTTTATCCAAAGCACATCTTGCATACAGAAATTCGACAAAGTTGATCATCCGGTCAGATTTATTTCATTTTAGCTAATATTAGTAATAATAATTCTAAGCAACTATTCCTGATCATCAGGCTGATGATCATACAGCTGCAAGCTGTGTTGATAGTAGTAGGTACGAAAGCCGAGAGGGTTCTTCAGAGTTTTACTTTTTGAATTCTGACTTCCGACTTCTGACTTCCAAGTTCAGACTTCTGACTTCAGACTTAGGATTTTTTTTCTTTTATAATGAATACATTTTAAATTATGAAACATGGAATAACACAATACCATTATTATGGCATCGTGTGCTTGAAAAGCTGATTGCATGTAGTTTTAATAATCAGATAACTAATGAAGTTTATTATTTTGATTTTGACTTCCGACTTCTGACTTCCGACTTCCGACTTCTGACTTCCGATTTCAGAGTTTTGGACATTCATTCACCCCTTGCAACTTTACCTTTGCATATATGATAATAATACCTATAATTCTGTCTGTGACTTTGTGCTTTGGTCTTTCGGATTATAGTATTGGCAATTTAAAAGCGAACCCCAGCGTTTTAGGTCCAGTTTTAGGCCACGGTAACATAGACATTAGTTTTGAAGTTTAAATCTGCTAATGATGTAATTTATTGCAAATGGTATTTGGTGAAGTCACCAAATGACCTCAAGATAATGGCTAGATTATACTGGAATTGTCACAAAGCTATAAGTCGAATGTCTTTCTTTGTAATATTGCTTATTTACAGCATCATGAAAACTAGTTCTAAAAAGTTGTAAGTATTTATAGAAATACGGTTCTCATGACATATCAACATATTATAAAGGGCTTTATTTTGGAAACTGCACGGATTAACAAATATGAAGTAACAAAGGAGTACTCATGCGATTCATATTTATTAAAAATTCATTCCATCAAGTTAATGGATTGCAAAGGTATCAGAATTTTAAATTTTCGTATTTGTCTTTCTAATCAACTCACCAATAGCTTATCTTCATATCAAATTCAATTCAGAAAGCTTCTCATCAACCAGGAGAAATGTTTTTATGCAAAAACCACAGAAGTTTTAATTTTCCATTTGAGCTCCCCTTTAAGTAATCAAAATTATCAAGACTATTCAAGGTTTGGAGAGGCCAGATGAGGGAACTATAAAATCCCGTGATACAAACATATATTTATATTATTTATTTATATATTTGGGAGTAATGGTACAATCTTATGATATGATTGGGCTTGACAAAAGTAGGCTTAGTGGTTTTTGTGTCCTAGCATCTAGGAAGTCAGAAAATCGTACATAAAATTTGAATAATCGATAAATATATTGACAGCCCCTTGTCGCATTGATGCGTAAATTATCATACTATATTATTCAATAATGTTTTGGAAGTATTTATGATAATTTAAATAGAATTGTGCAAATATTTTATGTAATGAGTCACATTTATCTGTGGCATATTACGTCACCACATTTTTTTTTAATTTGCCCCCCCCACCCCGCCCTGGAGAGGTCCCATAAAGCTCAGGCCAGATAGGGTTAACCCAGAAAATACTTTAATCGATAATAACTGATACATTTTCGACTTGAAGTTGCCAAAATTATCATAAATGTATAAGCTTATTGGTTCTTTATTGTATTTGTCCATATTATCATATTTACACCATGTATCAATACATGAAAAACGCGCTCCATGTTATAAAAACATCATGAGAACGAACCGAAGCTCACGCGGTGGCCCACGTGATGTGGACTTGTCGCCGCCATGCACTGGGACAAGACAGCATTGCCCAACGATTAATGTGGAAAGGGCGCATTAAATGTGATTATTCGTAATGTATCAAATTGTGCAATTATATTATGTAATTGAGGCGACTTTGACTTGTGACATAAGGCATTTCGATTTACATTAGAAGTTATGGCATTTTAATAATCAGAATATAACTCCAGATAAACTTATCTGATTATGGTTATCTGATTATTAAAAGTACAGACAATCATATTGTGTTATTCCATGTTTCATAATTTAAGATGTAATGCATTATAAAGCCAAAAAAAAATCCTAAGTCTGAAGTCGGAAGTCGGAAGTCAGAAGTCGTCAGAAGTCAGAAGTCGGAAGTCAGATGTCGGAAGTCGGAAGTCAGAAATCAAAAAGTAAAACTCTGAAGAACCCTCTCGGCTTTCGTAGTTATCTGATTATTAAAAGTACATGCAATCAGCTTTACAAGCACACGATGCCATAGTTCATAGTTCATAAATCCCTCCTGTGTGTAGGAGCACCTCCTTGCTAGGAGTACATAAGAATTCACAGTCAAGCAAAGGTAAGTTGCAGTTAAAGGGAGTGATGACATTTGATTGTTCAAGTAGCACGCTCCAGAGTAGAAACTTCACATTGAGTTCAGAAGTTCAGTCCTTCGATGATGCAGGGTGTAGACATATTGTCTCAAAACCCTCATTACAGTTGTCAAACACAAGCAGTCTCGCAGAAACTTTGAGGGGTCAATGATGAAAGCTGCAGTCATTTCGGAGATTGGAAAGATGATACGAAGTTGATTCAGGCAGTCTGAGCAGACAGAGACCTGTAGAAGTGACAGGAACTTGAATCTAGTAGATTTGAACATTTCACATGCAGCTAGGAAGTGAGTGCGAGTCTCAGCTTCTTTAGTACACAAACGGCAGGACGGGTCGACAGCAAATTGATTGAACACTGCCTTATTTGATTGCAGCACATACGTCCCTGTCAAGATTCTGAGTTGGATGGAAAGAGCTCGCACATCCGTAAGGCTGGGTGAAACTGAGAAGACTGCATTATGAGGATTCCCGGCAGTGAAAGCACTAAGTGACATGTATCTGAGCGATGTGTACAGCTTAGCCAGGGATACAAGTTTTTCTTGCCAGTAGGATTTAACAGCCTGCTTCACGAGTCTTTTCCAGCGGAATTTTGTTGGAGCCGAGTCAAGGAGAGAATGGATAGATGGAAGGTCATACATGGCGAGGATTTTCCTGATTTCACTGAACCAGCTCTTTTTCTCATGCCCCATCATAACAACCTGGCGCACACAGATGTCAAAGAGAGCAGTTTCTTCGTCAGCACAGATGTTACGGATTAGTGACAGCATTCGGATATGTATCCTGGGTTCCACTGGTAGAACGCCGAGCAGTATGTAGGGGGCAGGGAATGGAACGCGGTCTGGTACGCCCAGTATCTGTTTGAGTGCTTTACGGTAAAAGTTTTCAAGCTGAGATATGTCAGCC
Organism: Hanleya hanleyi; assembly: GCA_036873755.1. NCBI lineage: Eukaryota > Metazoa > Mollusca > Polyplacophora > Lepidopleurida > Hanleyidae > Hanleya > Hanleya hanleyi. The sequence continues at coordinate 81,914 of JAVTVY010039014.1, read as the reverse complement.
TGGGTAAGGATGAGGGTATCCATTCCATGTAACAAGACAGGGAGTACGTAAGTGTCCAACAGATGTGACGATGACATTGGGTTTAGCCCATTGACACCATGCAACCCAGCTCCCATTAGGGCATACAAGGCTCTCCTAGCTTTAGTCACATTCGCCGAAACTGTCGTAGATGCTTTCACCAGGGAGTGATCTCTATGGATTCCAAGATGGACAGCAGCAGAGGTGGTCGGAATTGGATTACTGCCTAATTGGAAGACATGGTCATGGACGCTTTGAGTAGACAAGATGGCACGTTTTAACGGTTGAAGGTCATAGAAGTGGCAGGTACTGTAGTCAACGGCGATATCCAGAAGACCGTGCAGTTGGTGATCGGATTTTGCAATGAGGGCAACATCATCTGCACAGGTGGGTGAGGCACAGGGTGTATCTCCAATGCGCGCTCCAAACCCGGAAGAACAGGAACGATATAATAGGTCGTATGTAGACTTTATAGAAGTCGGTGGAGAGTACACCTCCCTGTCGTACTCCTTGATTAAGCAAGACTGGGTTAGAGAGTCTGCCATTCCACTTAACTTCAGCAGAGGATCTGCGCTGAATATCCGTACTTAGTGTCCATAACAGACCTTCAACTCCGGCGAGGTAGATCTTACGGAAAAGGAACTCATGATGTACAGTGTCAAAGGCTGCTTTGGCATCCAGGAGAGCCACAAAAGATGGAGAGCCTCTAGCCTTCAGCTCTAGGACGGATTCTTGCAAGACTAGGGCACTACACATGGGTGATATGTTTGCTGTAAAACCGAACTGTAGTGGATGTTGATGTTGCTTAATAACCGGCTGGATTCGGTCTCTGAGAATTTTTTCCAGGATTTTGGTTATGATTGGAGTGACCGTGATTCCTCTGTAGTTATTAGGTAGAGTCTGGTCTCCCTTTTTCTTGTAAATTGGAGTCAGGGTGCCAGTTTTCATGCAATCAGGGAGAGACCCATGGTGAAGAATCGCATTCAGTAGAGCAGCAAGGATGGTAACTACAAGATGCCCAGCAAACTTGATATGCTCAGCAGTAACTCCCATACCATCTGGGGATTTCCCTGTATTAAGGGTGGATATAGCATTAGAAATTTCAAGTTCACTGATCGGAGGGGTTTCAGCAGGAAACAAGTCACAGAGTTCAGAGATAACTAGTTCGTCAAATTTGATGTCGGCTTTCTGCTTCAAGTTGTAGGTCGAGTTGTGCTCTGGGGTGCTAAGTTTGCTGAAGTGGAGCTGCCAACCCTCCAGGATACATTCGTCAGAGTATACTTTACCATCGACAAGCAGTGAGTCAGTCTGTGAGCTTCTAGTCTGTCTTTGTTTTCGAACAAGACGATAAAACAGAGTCCTGTCAGAGGTGTTGGCGCACATGAGTTCCTGCAGGACGCTCTCTCTCTTCATAGCAGCTGCCTTTCGTTGAGCACTGCGTAGGCCGAGCTTAGCGAGGCGACGCTGAGCTGCGGCGGGGTGAGATGGGTCTCGAGGAGAGTTTGCTTGCTTCCATACCCAGTGAGCTACCTTGTTTGCAACTATGGACTCACGGATTTCTGGGTTCGAAAGACGAGGATGGCAGTTTTTCTTGGAGGGGAGTGCAGGACTTGCTGCAGAGGCTGCAGAGACAAGGGATTCACATAGTTTGGTGAAAATGCGATGAATGTCGTAGCTCGAGTTAGAAGTGAGGTCATAATCAAGCAGGTTCCAACCCAGGTGTTCCTGGAAAAGTACTTGGTCGACTCTTCTCCAGTCGAGTTTTTGAGTGTTAAGTTTTGGTCGAGTGTTTGTGTTGAAGGAGACAACGCTGGCGATCTCTGTCAGGATGGGATGGTGGTCAGAGCTGTTTGCCCATAGCTGGTCCAGGCGCATAACAGGGTCAAAAAGAGGGGCCATCTGGGATGGGTATAAAAAGTAGTCAATGGTTGAGTGATCACGGCCATTTGGATGTTCAAACGTAGGACCGGAAGTTGACACTTTGAGGGAATTTTCTGTGATAAACAGGTTAACTGTTACGCTGCGGCGGGCCCGGTAGAGTGGCCGCAGCGTAGACTGCGGGGGGCCCGGGAGAGGGGCCCTGAACTTGTCGGTCTTTGCGTACCATTGTCTAAAATCAATATTTTCAAATTTACCATGCATGAAACCTGATAAAAACCATATGTATATTGTTAGCTAAGTCTGTCGGGATTTTCTGGATGTAAAATTCATATGCTGTCTTAGAAGAACGAAATCGGGAGAAAGAATTTAAAAAATAAATAAATACCGCGAGGGGAGATTTTCATAAAATCTCGCCGAGAAGGCCGCTCAGAAAATATAAAATACTTACGGAAAATCCCATCAAAATATATGATTCTTTGGTATATTTGAAGTATAAAAGCACAGTTTATCTTTCCATAGTGTTGATTACGATGAAATCATCGTAACAAACTTTATTTTCACATAATTTCCTCCGCGAGTCGCCATTTTCTACGTCGTAATTTTCTTATGGAAAATTTCCAGTACAACGTCTGGGCCAATGAACGACCTTTATTTCGGCCACGTGACTGTAAATCGTGGCTTTGTCCAATCGCAAGACTCATTGCTTCAAGCTCTACGAAAGGGAAATCCCTCTATGGTTTCCAAATCCGTCATCATCGCGTGTTTTCATTGGCCATCCATCAAAGTAATGACTATTTATAGAAAGAACAAGGATTCCCCTTGACAACGAGACCTAGATCTTTCGAAATGGCGGTCAGATAGCCGAAAACGATCATGTTGAAGACAGCGAAAAAAAGCACGTTTTTCGAGCGTTATTTCGCTGAAAATCGTTGTTTTTGGCGATAATAAGGTGAAGTCAATGTAGCCTCTTACAATAAAATGTATTTACAATGACAATTTTAAATATTTCAGCATAAAATAAAATAAAATAAACGTTGACCGAACTGTTATGAACCGGCTTCTACGAAAGGCAAATCTTGACCCACACGTATGAATGATATTTTTGCTCATAAAAGCCGGGTGTAATAGTGTAATACATCGTAAAAATGGGAACTTTTGCAGTGCACCATGAAGAAGAATTCAGCAGCGTAACAGTTAAGCAACTGCTTCCTCTTGGATGTATCGGCGGCGGTCAAATCACAGTTGAGGTCGCCAGCAATAACGACACGATGCGTAGGACCATATTTTGTGAAGATTTCCATAAGCTGGTCAAGAGTGTCTGAGTATGTATCATCAGACATGGCACCATTTCTTGAGGGCATATATACAGAGGCAAGTAGAATAGGGGCAGGAGTGGAACTGATTGTGACACATCGTATTCTTGTACCTCCATCTTTAATTGGTTGTATGGCATGATTGAGGGATTTCTTCCATAGGATGGCAACCCCTTCATAGCCTCTAGGTTTTTGGACAGCAGATATGGGGATGTCGTCGTCGACAGACTTCTCCTCTCCAGTGAAAGAGCGGTCAATCTGTTGAATTTGAGGGAGCTGGAAGTTGAAGAGCCAATGTTCTTGCAGGCACAATATGTCAACCGACTGGAGTAGATTTTGGATGCAGAGGTTGTTGGTAATGATATTTTTGCAGTTAAAAGTACCTACTTTTATACCTGCTAGGTTAGAGTCACCGAGGTCCGGCCCTGCCCTAAAAAAGACTGCTGCTGATCGAAGTTGGTGGGAGGGGAGGATCCATAGGAAAGGTCAGGCCCAGCGGCTTGTACTTCCTCCAGAGCTGCTAAAGATGGAGAGGAGGGTTGTTGAGCAACACGTGGTGCCATTTCGGCTGAATAGTTAACACTTTCCGGTATGCGCATGGTGCTGTTCTTTGTATCAGTTGGCAAACGTGGACAGGAAAGATTATCACTGTTGACTGGAGAGACATGGTCAGGATTACACGAAATGTCAGAAGAGGTAATATTATTTGCAAGTAACTCGACAGAATCTGGTAACGGGCTACTTTCAGTGGTGGAAGGAGATTTCAGAGGATGACCAGCAGGCAAGGAAGAGTTCAGGTTTCTGTTGGCATGTGAAGTATAATCTGGACATCTGAAGACCCGAGGGTTTACCGGAGGGGAACTTCTGGGAAGATGATGTCGGAAAACAGTCGGTGGTATAGATGACTGGAAGATGGGATTTGGAATCACCTGGGGTGCGAAGCCATGATACGGAGGAGCCATTGGTGGCACTGGTAAGAATGGCACAGGATGGTATGTTGGCGGAAATGGAAATGGAGGCGGAATAAACTGTGACTGGGGATGAAAATACGCACCAGTTCGAGCATGAGCTGGGGGCGTCTGCGAGTTATTCTCTAGTTGATGTATGCGTCTGCGCAAGTCATCCAGTTCAAGTGTTTGAATACGTTGCTGAAGATTTTGATATTCCTGGCTGCTATGAAACGAGGGTTGATTGGCTGCGGTAGAAGGAGTCGAACTGGAGGCAGGAGATTTACTGTTGGAGTCATCTTGCAGATTGGTATTCAGGTTCCCTGAGGCCAGGACACGCATTTTTAAAATTTTATTTGAATTTTCCATCTCATCAAGGCGGCTCTCAAGTTTTACAATATAGGCCTGTGCCGTAGCTAGATCCCTTCTGACATCTTTGATACTGGCTTCTTTACGCATATTAGCATCCTCTGCCTTTTTTAATTTAGCTTCACTATCCCGAAGGATTTTAAGTTCTTGATTATAAGACTCACTGGGGGGTTGATGATTGTCGACAACATGTACTGCAGGCGAAGTGGTGTCGGCTACAGCGGGACAATTCCCACTAGTAACGGCGGAGGAAATAGGATGGAGATCATTTGGAGACTGAATTTGATTTTGATGGCTCGTCTCAGATAGGCTGCGCTGAATACAGGACGGACAAGTATAACCAGAGTTGCCAGAGGCACCAACCATACCGTTTGACAGGCAAGAAAGATGAAACGGTGATTCACACTTTTCGTAAAATGTCACTGGGAGACTGCCAATTTCCAGCGCGCATAGCTGACACGGTAGTCTATTGCGTCTGTGGGATTCTTCGTCTAAGAGGCATTGTGCTAAGCTGCCACTAGGAACTGGATTGGGCGCAGGTACTCTTAGGGAACTCAACTGCAGAGTAGATGGTGAACTGGTCGAGTTGATCACACCGGGGGACGGCGAGTCCACAGAGGATTGAGACGGCTTGTTCAGGGGCAATGAACTGGATGAAGGTACATGTACACCTCCGGTATTTAATACTTGACGGTGTGAAGAGGGTGATGTAACGATAGGAATACTATTGAATTCAGTACTACTACTGGTGGCAGGCAAGACTGCAGGAGCCTGTGGAAGAATACTCATGGAAGATGGTAATAAGGTAGTCAACCTGTTATTAACTGGCCGAGAAACCTGATTGGTTCCGTATACGTCGGGACTCACTTTATTAGCATATGGAATGGAAGAAGTGATTGAAGGTAGGTGATCTGGACAATCATATGGAACATCCTTTTCCTCTAGTTGCTTAATATCGGTGGGTGAAAGTTTCAGGCATTTATAGTGAACCCAGTGTTCACCAGACTCACAATAGGTAGCCCGCGTAAGACAATTTCGCTTGCAGCTGGAGCAGCGTACCGCAGGGGCTTTCCGAGGAGGTTTTACAGGGGGAGGTTTTACACACCGCTGAATTTTTGTTTGTTTTGTGAGATTTTCGGACTGTTCAAGGGCAGTTTGAAATAATACACAAAGTTGCTTGTTCCATGATTCAAGATTGATGTTAGAGCCGTTGATGGTGACAGAGGCAATTAGGTCCAAGGTTTCTTGAAGGTCGACAGTACTGAAATGGTTCATACCAGCGGGCGGACCATTGATGAGGATTGAAGATTTTGTATGATATAAATTGACTGTGTAGTTAGAGCTGGAAGTCAGTTTGACTTTATAAGTTATTTGCACTTCCGAGCCTCGTTTGTCTCTGCTGGACTGGAAGGTTACACTACCAATTTCTTTGGAATAGGTATCATAGAGATGATTAAGTGATTTGCGCAGGAGAAGGTACATTGCAGCGTCGGCCTCAATGAAGATACCGCTACCCGAGTTGGAGACTTTTAGGTGTGAAGATCTATTGGCAGCAAGAATTTGCTTCTGCAGCGTACGGCCAATATTCAGACAAAATGTTTTCTGTATAGTCTGGTGAGAATTAGCGATGCCATGCGGATTAGGTACCACATGCGCATCAGATACAGCAAGTGGTCGAACAGGAATACGTGGTAACTGGACGGACATGACTGTTCAATCGAGAGGGGATGTTATAGAGTCTATTGTAGGATAACTGTTCAGTGGGAACGGTGAAACAATTTTAAAATAGATTTTAAAATGTTCATGCAGGGCAGGTGATAAAAAGCTGTTGCTGCAGTTCTGATGAATTGTTTATTCACCGGTCAAGAATGGTGGCAGAGTTCGTGGAGTAGTTCTTTTTTAAAAGTTGAATGATGAAGGATATCAACTAGCTGTATCCATTAGCAAGCAGTTTAAAAACTCAACAGGAGAGCGTTCATGAAGTAGTTCTTATACAATATATGAAACAGGATGAAGGATATCACCCTGCTATATCCAGTAACTCACACTTGATTAAGAATGTTAGCAAGCAGCTTAAAAAGCTTAGGCAGTTTAAAACTCAGCAGTTGCGTGTAGTTGTTTCAGCCAGAATGGCGTCGTCTCTAATAATCTGTCGCCGCAATTCCAACCTATAGCAGGTGAGGATACTGTTAATATTTACGTTCAAGCGAGGGTGGAGAACAAGATATCATCAAATAGTTCATTAAATGAAGTTGAAGTAAAGGAAGTTGATGAAAAGGGAGTGATAAAAGATAAAGGATATCACCCAGCTGTGTCCCTGTGTTCAGTCTTGGTTGAGAATGTAGGCAGGCAATCTCAGCTGTTTCAACCAAAATGGCGTCGTCTTTGTTTACCAGCAATGTGGGCAAAGTTCATTGGGTGGACAAGTTCATATGGATTATTCCGAAACTGACTTCATTAAAGGATACAGACAGAGAGATAGCAGTTAAAACTTTGCAGGGGGAACAGTCCGCAGATGATCACGGGTACAAGGCACGAAAGTTCATAATTTCAGGGGTTCACAAAGTCCGAGATAAAATGGCGTCGTCTTGTTGATTTGCCGGAGCGTGCAAACTCGATTCAATCGGTCATCACAAGGTTAAAAGGGAGACGAACAAAGCGTAATTGGTAGAGCTAGCTATGCTACACAAACTAAAAGACAAGCGTAAAAAATAAAAGACTGGAAAAACATCACAACACTAAAAGAGAACTAATCTACAGGACGAACATAAAAACACGTCTACACAGCAACACTACACAGCCACACTTAATGGGTGTAACATTAACAATGGTGTTGTGTTATTCCATGTTTCACAATTTAAGATAAGATATTATAAGATAAGATTAGGCATTTTACACAAAAATAGAATTTTCATCACACACATACAATTTATACCTCATTTGAAAGCCAGAACCTGTATTAGAAGAAAAAACTTTACAGAACGAAAATCCGTCCAGTATTCGCTGATGTCAAACATTTTGAAGTTCGGGAAATGACGATTTTTGGGGGACATGCCATTAACATGGAGCCTATGGGAAATGCCAAAATCCCATGGCACAAAGGAATTTCAAATTTGAAATGATGGATATCGTTAAATATTCGCTCAATTTTCATAAATTTTGGGACACATATACTTCAAGTGTCACTGTTTTAAAATATTCCATCGAGGATCCTGATTGGCTGATAGTAAGCTCCTAATTTGCATATCATTTGCATATATGTATCAAATTTGCACCCAAAACAATGTTTTTGTCCATTTTTAATTGATAAAATCAACCTGTATTCAATTTTTTTTGCATGGATTGATTAATTTACTTGTAATTATGTAAGATGACACAGACAATATACATTTAAAGTTTAATTGTCAATAAATTAACATAAATTATCCATAAATTTGCATAAATTATTGCAGTCAAACAGTTGTATTGTATGTGTTATACTTCTGATTTTGATGTTCACATCGCAAGACATCGATTTTAATATCGGTACCACTAACGTCATGATTTGTTTGCAATATATATACCAGGACAAAGTATATCATGATGGGACTGCTGGAGAGGAGCGGACAGGGGACTTCTGTGGGTAGAATGAAGTAAAAAAAATGTCTAAAAACCCTTGTTACACTGAAATATTATGTCGGTAAAATTGCACATGTGAATTGGATATTCCTGTAGGTTCATCAACACAACTCTTGTCTCAAAGCTACAAGGTGAGGATAAAGATGATTTTGTGTTGAACGCAAATTGGTGTTGATTCTAACACAATTTGTGTTATTTTGAACACAATTATCGTGTTAAAATTGGTTGAACGCAATTATTTCCGCAGTGCATACAGACTAAACTTAATACAGAATAGGAACGCATGAATGGTATTTTTTGCTGTAAGAATATATTGGTGAGATATGTAATAGTTTGGACAAAATGATGACGTCTGGCGGCTGAAAAACAGCCGTATGACTTCACAGAAAAGCCTTCCTCCGCACCTCAAATTCAGACCAGAATTTGAAGGATTCTAAGACGTAGCCTTTGGAATGTTAGCCGCACTTTTATTGCAGATGTTCTTGTAAAAACTATGAAGTATACCTACAAAGCCCCTATAGCACCAGCTTGAGGGAATCACTATCAGATAGTCTAGCTCGGGAGCTGTGATGACTGATGACCACAAAGAAGTAACTCATCTGATGTTAATGGATGAACATCAAGGGCATCTGATGTAGTAAATGTTTCAATGTGGGGTAAACCTGGTGAATGCAATACTGTAATACACAGAAAGCTAGACTAAACTCTAATGCCTGACATAATGTGGTAAATTTCCCACCAAGACAATAAACAAACAATTGTATTTGTCAAATGGCATGTGCAGAGGGCCGGCACAACTATCCAAAGCCATATGAAACATATGTTTGAATTGTATGTCAGTTGAATGCCAATAAGAGAAGAGCAACCAAATGAAACTGCTAGATGAATATTAATAAGAAAAACAGAACGGAAAGATGTGTTATATAACATAATATGAAGACGACACCGAAGAAGGAATATGGAGGTGAATTGATGTAACTTCATGGTGCTGGCAGGAGCGATGTTAATCAACGCCATCACCTCCTAAAAGTGGAATGATCCCACCAACAACCGTGCTGTAGAAGTAAATGGGGAAAATCTCTCTTATTTGATAACAGTTTCTCTGAATGTTTAATGTAGATCTGTAATAATGTCTTTCCGGGTACAACTCACACCAGCAGCCATTCTGTCCACATGAACAAGAATAATCAAGATCAGGCCTATTTGATACGGTTTAGTAGATATGGAGATGAAACAATCAAAGGAACAAATAACACAATGTTGGGCAACCACACCAACAAAGCAAGATGGAACATATTATCTGCCTGCAGTTTTATTTCTCAATGTTATTTATATTCATGTTGAATGGAGATGAATCTAATTAATGCAGCCCATGTTGGGCACAACTCACAAGATATGTTTGCGGCGTCCACAAATGACCCACATCGCTAACCATCCAAGTAGCTAGATCCATATTAATTTGATATGGTTTCATTTTCTCAATGTTATTACATTCATGTTTAGTTTAATGGCGAGGAATCAAATTATTTATAATTTTGTCAATGTTTGGCGCAATTCACACCAACAAGAGTACGTCACAGAGGTCAGGGTATAGTGGAAAATTAAAAACTCGATCTGACATCAATGGGAATGAGTAAAAGATGAGGATTTTCTTTGAAAAAAAAAATGTATTCGAAAAGGAACTTATTTTATTAACTTTCATTTAACTCTTTGAAAATATACGTATATTCATCTATACCATCCATTATCCCACCAGCCAGGCAAATGCGCTTGTGCTTGGGTCTGATGATTTATTCACCACTGGCAAGTTGAACATCCAAGATAATGTGATAACAGAACTTTTTTATGATCCATGCTCACATTCAAAGATATAATAAAAGTTCCTTTACAACCTGTCTATTATGCCATCTTCAAATGTTCATATTAATCATCAGTTATACGACTACAAATCGCATATGAATCCTAAAATTATATCAATTCGCTTCTTGTAAAATCTTGCTCTCGTTTTCCAGGAACTAAACTCCTAAAGGTTCATTTCTATTTCAAACAATGGCTTTACATTCTGTTTCTCAACTTTCACTTTCAGCATTTCGACCCTTTTCTGCAGTACTCGTTAATCATCTTCCTGCTTTTCTCCAGTATTGCTTCAATATTCTGGTGTAGATCTTTCACATTCGACCTGTAGTTTCTGTACTGTGTCCTAAAGTTCCTGCTTTGTTTTTTCCTGATCAATCTTTCTGTATTTCATTTCCGCCAATTTTTCAAACTGCTGGCTGATTGCCGAGTTTCTTATTCACTTACATGTAAGTTGCTTATTCATGTTCCTTTTTGTCGCAGTCAACTGGTCATGAATAACATATAACTGCACATTTACTTCGCCAATCGTCTTATAGTTTCTATTACCGTATGTTTATTTCAGATCTGCTTGCTCCTGACTTCTGTTCCTCTTGAGCTCCTCTCCATAGTATTGGTTGACTTAGCAAGTGTCAGATCCGGCAGTCAATATTCAGCCATTGTCCATATTAGAATTTCCACATCAATAATCGAAATAACTATTTTGTTGACAATTATAGCATCAATGTACTTTGAAAGAAATAGGTAAAACTGCATTTTCGCACTTCGAAATCTAATTTGACAAGGGATGTGGGTGCCGTCCAGGACGCCATCATTTTTATACCATAAATAGTATGCTCCCCTGAAGAATGGGAAACTGTTCAGTATCTTAACCATGGCTATTAATATGAATATGAATCTACCAGAAGTTGATGGAATAATAATTATCGTTTTGAATAAATGTTAATTCTGATATACCATTTCTTCCATGCATTAATTATTAATCAGGGTCGATTACTCACCAACAATGATTACTTTTGTACAGTAAATCTTTAATATATAACTTAGTAAATAATAAATCTATTTTTATTAATTTAGTAGGCCTACACCGGGTTTATAGTGGCCCAGAAAACGTTGCATCGATTGTGTTCTCCAATTAAAGAAAATGCATCTTAGCTTGCTAAGGGCATTTCACGTTTCACTTAGCAGAAGTTTCTACGTTACGATCGTGCCATGCATTCGTATATTGGTCACAAACTTCAAGCAGTCAGATAAAAACAATATCGTGCCAGTGACACTATTTCACGATGCTAGAATTAGGTTGTTTTATGTTGATTCGAAATTAAAACACCAAAGAGTGGCAGAATACACAGCAGCAAGTGATACAACAGCAATGTGAAATGACAACAAAGGCTCGTGTTCAGAGGCTTGATCCAGGCACGGCGGAAGCAATTGGTGATTTGAGGGGCCACTATCACAGCACCAATATAGGTGAGAGGTCCAGGGGCCGCCTAGACCCCGGAGGTTCCAGGGGTTTTAGATGGCCGAAAACGTTTTGTAGGCGGTAATAAAACAAAAACTCTTCACCTGTGTAAAGTCAATTTGTTTTACCGGTTTTGTTGTTTCTCACCACATTGTTTTTATTCGCCATCAAACAAATGATTGATGTTCGAAAGCATAAATAATGTAAATATGTAATTTCAATGGAAATGTTCATTAAGCCTTCACCATGTCACTAACACCGGTTTGTAACGTACTTGTCCAGAACAGAATTCTTTTTTCTTTCTTTTTTGCTGAAAATATTGGTGGGGTGGGGGGGGGGCATGACCCCTCCCCCGTTCCGCCGTCCCTGTGACATGGAACAAAAGTTTACAAAAAAAAAAAAATTAGACTGAATTCAGACTCATTTCTTCCTTGGTAAATACAAGTATGGCACTAAACTTAGGTTGAAACAGTGGAATCATTCGATAGGCCTATACTTTTCACTTTGAAGCACATGTTATTATATTTCTTTCGTGCTGGGATGTACGGATTGCTATATTGTCTGCCGCTCGTTTTTCTTAATATTGATTTTTGTACTTCGAAAATTTCTGAAACTTCAGCATGTTCTGTGAACTAGGCATAATATCTGAAAATCAGACAACGTTTTTGTTTGTTTTTTTAATTTTTTTTTAGGACCTATGCTATCTGTAATCTGAATTTTCCTAAATGTTAATCTTATGGCAGCCGTAGGCCTACCCAAACTACGAGCGAGAACGCATTGCTGTCTGTGACTGATTTCAGTTTTTTTTAGAGATTTTATGGAAATTGCAAGGAGATAATGGATATCCTGTGAGTACTTGCCTATTATTTTAAACCAGAAAGTGCACGTTATCACGTTGATATAGAGTGACCTTGACATGTGGGCTGTACTATAGACCATGTGGTGTTCAAAGTTCATGCTCGCTGCAACAAACCTGCTTGTTTTGACGACGTTGGTCGAGAGTGCTCTTTTCGGAAATTAAAGACACAGCCTATCATGGATGAAATCAGGTACAGTCAAGTACCCATTTCACTCGAAAACAACTGAATTTTTCGAATCTGTATCATTCGTTTATCTGGAAGGGAGTTTTATGGGTCCAAATTGCGCCAAGTTGGCGTTCAAAGTGTTTTTCTCGCAAATTTTGCCATCAAAAAAACGTTTATTTCGTTAATATTCTATCTACAAACTTCAATCAAACGGGTGTCATGAATATGGGATATGTTGTTTATAAATTCAGTCATTATACATGTCTGTCATACAGAACAGCGACGGTGCCCAGCGATATTTTCAATCTATAAAATCCGTCGTGTTCAAACTTTCACTTGAATGCGCGCTGCAACAAACCAGCGTCACACTGTCGTTTTCGAAATGTGGTGCCAGTTTTCGATTGAAAAGCCGGCTCGGTTTTCCAGATGGATAAGCATAGTAAGTTACCTATTTTTCTTCGTACATACTTCCGTGATTGACAGCTATTTGTGCAAATTTATACAACTCGATTTTATTGATTTACAGCGTAAAATCCAACGTTTTTGTGTGTTTTTTCCGAAAATTTCAGTCAAATGCGGATATTTTCTTTAAAATGCAGTTTAAAATTTTGCACATTCGGTTTCAGTCTATTTGGGACCTACTGATTCTAATTAGAGCAACATTTCATGTCTGCCTGTAAGTTCTGGCAGCCGGGTTTTGTGATATATTTCATGTCCGATTTCGCGAAAATCACAAAAATGCATGTGCCATCGTGGCGAGCGCTGTTTTCGTCTCGACCTTCCGAGATTAAATCGTCCATTTCAGAATCAATAACCCTTACATTTTCACTAAACTTCACATATAAAAAAACGAATGAATAAGCTTTATATTGATATAATTATTGTGTGCTTTTTATATCACGAACACTGCAAACATCGCCTTTGTATTGCACTGACTGTGTGAAATGTCGCCATTCGTGGCTTGTCCCCTGCTTAAGTCACGTGATGTAAACACCCTAATAAGATAATTTGTATTGCTATTGTTATGCCCATAGGGCTAAAAAGCAGATACATGGACATACATTTAAAATACACATGTACATGTAGACAATACACATGAAAGACAGAAATTTACACATATTTGACAAGACATTTATATTACATTTACATAGACACCATTGATGGTAAATGAAGGCAACACACACACAAAACAATGTAATGCGTTATAAAAGAAAAAAAATTCTAAGTCTGAAATCAGAAGTCAGAAGTCGGAAGTCAGAAGTCAAAAAGTAAAACTCTGAAGAACCCTCTCGGCTTTTGTAAGTAGGTTACCCTTTACATAGTAATGCTGTACAGTCTCGCACCTGAGGCATGTTGTTGTTGTTGCTGAAAACCGACTCGTCTGCTGAACAGAACACTGCTAATGGAACAATACAACAACGCTCACTCAGCGTGCACACTCATGTCTCACAGCATATGATGCCATATGCACAATATATTTAAACTGAAGGAAAAATCATGTTACATTTTACCTGTATCGTATGCCGCTGATGGTTGTTGTTGTGGACGAAGCGAAGGGATACAAGGGATGTAACTCCGTTGCAATATAGTGAGGTTTGATCTCCCCTTATGACTTGTCAATTTTTTTCCCGCCACCACCCGATACCATTCTCGTCTCGCGAGACTCCCTACTGCGAGAAAGAGTCTCACGCGTAAATGGGAGCCATCCCCCCAAAATTTGGGGGGTGAGTAGGCGGCGTACGATTATCTGGCTTGTCACTGACCTGCTGACTCCGCCGAGTTAGAAGCGAATTGCTAAACATAACGTGGGCTATATAATTGGGAAATGACTCTTTCCGTTTCGGAGCATATCAATCGCGAACAAATTATTGTCGGTATGTATACTTGGCCGTGAAAGCGAGTTATCTAGTACAGGAAGTAGTTCGCGGGTAGACACGGCTCGCTTTGAGAATGATGTCATGCTGCCTCGCTTTGAGATTGGAGATTCAAAAATGTCACCAGTTTACATGAGAGTCGCTTTGGTCTCCCGCGGGTAGACACGGCTCTCTTTGAGAATGCACCCGATACGATACGATATTTATTACGATCATATTTTATTTTATTATACAAGAAATAAATGGTCTACTACCACTTCACTTAAACTCTTAACTTGAATGTTAAGTTTACCTTTGGTGTAATGAGAATGACATTCAGTACGATAATTTATATTAAAGACATATTTGCAAATGTGATACATTGGTCTGCATATGACTTGATTATAATTCAGAAAACCTAGTTTAGGAACACATGACACACCCCGCCACACTGACAGTTTATTTAGTATGGCCAGGTAGATGATCAATTCCCAATCAGATTATTTTGATACAGCTGTATGATTATGACTATCAATGGATCTGCAGGATAATAATTTTGTTCTTTATCAAACATTTTATGTATTCGGCAATGGTTGCTGATGAAAGGTTCTCACAAGTTAGAATGAATAAGGTTTTTTGGTGGAACCTTGTTCATGGATTGAAAGTCAGGATGAATGGAGAACAGTTGAAGGAAAAAAAATCACGGGTTTGGAGTGTTGATGGCCAAATACGCAAAAAGTGTTCCTCATCTTCAACTCACATAGGCCTAATCTATTCTGTCGCTCTATTTTTTTGGCCGTGCCCTTCTCTATAGCAAGATTGTGAGCACTAATTCGCAACTTAGTTATGGCCATCTTCACGACGTCGCGGTTTCTATTTGTGAGCCAAAGGCGAACATACAGATCTATCATACAGATCTATACCCCTGGTTTTAGCGAGGATGAGTTATGGCCTAACAGAAGTGTTGATTATGAATTTCTGTTTGGAAGGAAGGGAGCTGGTGATTGAATGGGAGTTGTTTGTAGAGGGACAGTTTTTCAGTGGATTGGATTTTTTTATTTCTGTATAGAACATAAGAATGTAGCATTTTTTCATGGCATTTATGAGGTGTGTTGCAGAGGTTGAATTGAGGTTAAAATCAGTGTCTAGAGAGAGCTGGTATATAGGCTAACTGTATCAAGTGTCATTTTTTACAGACATTGTCTTCGAACACATATATGCATCTGAAAGAAGAGGATTATCATCAATGTTTTCAAGGCGTTGCCAGTATTTAATAATATTTGTATGAATGTCTATTGCTAAAGAGTGACGGCCTAAACGCTTGCGTATTGGCTACATTTACACTGTATTTGTTTATTTGAAGGCTTAGAACTTAGTATGTAGTTTTTCGAAATTCTCTTTTTCAATTAGGTCGAAATAATGCTGGTTATAATGTTTTAATTTACATAGAAGGTGAATTACCCAAGTAAACTTTAATTTACACAAGAAGGTTCCACAGGAGAGACCACACAAATTCTATTTTATGGCTATTCCACACAAATTCTATTTTATGGCTATTCGGTATGTTTCTGCGCATCTAACAAAATAGGGATCTGTAAATGCAAGTGGTAAACGAAAATATTAATTTAAAAGACAACAGTTGTGAAAGGATTTTAGAATTTGATGATGTTTTCCCACGAAGGAACGCCAGTAGTAGTAAAAGGGCATTGGGATACCAATTGACCCTTGACCTTTGTGACGTCACTTCGGTTACGGTCACATGTGCGCAGGGTCAAAGGTCACCTCGATCAATGGATATCCAAATGAGCTTTTAGAAGCCGGCATTTTTATGATCCACGTCTTTACATTCCAATTCGAAAGGATGTGATGTCACAAATGGCATATGTCAATTTGAAAAGGTCAAAATGCATCTACGTGTCATTTTGGAACCTGGTGCATTTCCAATTAACTACGGTATACAAATTTGAATGATATGAGGTCTCTCAATGGACCTCATCAAACATGGTCCCCGATACTATCGCCAGCAGTATGTCCAACATAATCGCAAGTGGGGAACCCCCTTTTCTCCGCATGTCCTATACAGGCCCATTCCCACTGTGCAATTTGTAGTAACAACTTGTAGCATATAACCCAGTTGCATCGTGAGAACACTCGAATGATTTTAATCACATGCTACAAGTTGTATGAAATAGAACAGGTCCTATTTCATGCGATTAGTTGCATGCTACAAATCGGGGGATTCCCCCGCCGAGTTGCTGCTACAAATCACATCGTGAGGAATGGCCCTACCGAGAACCAGAGGGCCTTGTGGATATTTGCACTGCTTGAATCGCCGGGACCCACGCTTCTGCCCTATGGTAGCGTGCGGTGAGAAATACTCTTCCAAGAACCAGAAGACAATGAAATTTCACCGTTTGAGTCGCCTGGATCCAGGCTTCCGTCATAGGGTAGTGGAACACTGTATCGAGAACCCGATGGCCTAGCGACATGGGGATTTCACCGTTTGAGTCGCCTAGACCCAGGCTTCCGCCCAGGGTAATGTGAAATGAAGAATAGGGCTGCGAATGCGCAACTGGATGTGAAACACCTTGCCGAGAGCCAGAGAACCTAGAGACATGGGTATTTCACTGAATGAGTCGCCTGAACAAGAAGCTTCAGCCCTAGGTTAGTGTGGAACGTTCTTCGCATGCACAGAGTGTTACCACGTCCCTACCAGAAGCTTCACCCTAGACCCCAGTGCCTATTTTGGCCCAGCTGTTTACACCGGGCGATCGATCAGCCTAATAGTTGGCAGGGTCTCCTGCTATGGAAGACGCACTGGTCGAACCCAATGAGCAAATCATCAATCTCATCTATAAAACTGTCCTCGCAAAACTTGACAACCGTATATTCCACCATGACAACGTCATAGACTATCTGGATATGTTCTGTCAATCCAGTGGAAATTGCATCTATACAGATAATATGGGATATACTTCACTATCCCATGATGGACCATACTGATGGCTAAAAATATAGTCGATTTCTGAGGTCAGTACTTACTCAACCCAAACCGTGCTGCGTGAGCGATCCAGATCATCGCTCGCCAGGAATCCAGCTCCGCCTAGGAAGGAGGGAAACTACCACAGATCCTGAGGAACCGTCAACGGAGGTGTTACCGATGCAGGAAGCTGTGAGTACTATCTACCAATACCATTGACCGACTACCAGAAAGAAATTCTCGGGTAACCCAGCTCATCAACGGCGTCATCTACATTGTGTAGAATCTATTCAGTGAAATCGAGAACACTAGAAGATCACTTTGAATGCCCACTACCTGGTGGTGTTTAAAAACCTGAGAGATACCTCTCAACTGCTGCACCTGGCGAGACAGACGTACTCCAGACGCACCCAGTTAGTGTGACAATGTTATTGTTCAGAAATACAGGGTCTTTGCGTGTATGGTGGTGTATGAGAGGTATTTCACACTATACACGACCCCGAGTTGTTACCCTTGGTCTGACAGGTCTTTGATTGTGACGTCACGGAAACATTGTCTTCCGTTTCATTTGGCAATACCTGTAGACCTGTGTGAACCAACACGATTGTTTTAGTTTTTTTCTCTTGTTTTATTAGGGACTGGCTCGTCCCAGCGAGGGTAACATTTTGGAGGTCCCACCGAGATGAAATAGAATCAGCTGCACTCACAAGTGAGAACGTCAGACCAGTTGACTGGATGTGGGTCAAGGTGTGATCCTACAGTATCTGTGAATTTGTGGAGAGTGATCAGTGGTTGAAGATTTTTACTTTTGATCAATGTAGAAATAGAGCTGTCCCTGGAAGAAACCAGTAGATATCAATTTGACAGTTCTGTTCAGCAACAGATTGCAGAATTGGTAGATAGCAACTTGACAGTTCAGCAGCAGATCGAAGAATTTAGTAAATAGCAATTTGACAGTTCTGCAACAGATTGAAGAAATTAGTAGATAGCAACTTGACATTTCAGCATCAGATTGCACCATGGCGACCGCTGATGACAATGAGTGTGTATTAAAGGCAACATTATACACACTCCCTCCGGATGATTTGGTGAAAGTTCTTAAATACCTAGGCTTTGACGAAACTGAGGATCTCGAAGGAATATCAAAGCTAGAACTAATAAAGCCCACTGAGCAATATCTAGACAATAAATCAAAGAAACAGGACGATTGTGGTATGGCAATGCTCCAAGACGTTATCAGAGTGATGAAAAATATCCAGTTCGCCAACAAAGGTGAAAACATTGAACAACACGCAAATGTGAAGCTGAACATAGCTCCCCCTCCCTGTGTGCCATATAGTTTCAGGAGGGAGTTCAAAATAAGTGGCCAAATTGGGTTGGCAGGTCAGAAAGAAAACTAAGTTTCATTAGCCTCTCTCGCCAGATAGACGCAGGGGTAAACAGAGGATATATGATAGAAGACATTGTAGAAGCAGTCATACTCGCAATTACTCCGGGCCTGCATATGAGAAGTTACTTGGAGGGCAAACAAGTCTCTTTAGCTGCTCTAAGGGGAATTTTAAGGTCACATTTCTTAGAGAAAAGCCCTACAGAACTCTTCCAGCAACTGAGTGGTGCTGTCCAGGGCAACAAAGAACACCCAAAGACATTTCTAATACGTGTACTTGATCTGAAGCAGAAAGTTCTGTTCGCCTCACAGGAGGCTCAGTCCAATATCGCTTATGATGAACGACTTGTTGGTGCTATGTGTCGCCGAGCATTACTAACTGGTTTGCATAGTGACCTTATCCGACAACAGTTACAACCAATGTTGGAGCGTGAAACCACTGATGAAGAGTTGATCCAACAGATGGGAGTGTCCATGTCAACTGAAACAGAAAAAGTTAACTGTCCAGACGAAATGTGAAAGTCAATGAGATGTCCGGCACCACCACTGATATGCCAGAGAACACAAGGGAAGAACCTGCTAAGGGTTGTGGGCTCAAGTTAGAGGTCCAAGAACTGAAGGATAAATTAACGGTGTTGACTGAGAAATTGGAATCACTGGTGTTGAAATCCACTGAGAGGCCTACTGCCCCACAACCGAGTCCAGATCGAAACCGTGGTAGACTAAAGTTGCGCCCATTCTGTCGAGACTTACGGGGTGAAATTCCGTGCACCCACTGCTTTGGGTGTAGAAGTGACGAACATTATTACGCGTATTGCCCACAACGGAACCAAGGATGTGCATCCAACCAGCCGGGAAACGTCAGGGGATCACATGGAGGGGCGCACAGTGATCCAGGAAGAACCAGCAAAGCCTCAAAGCTCTAAGATGGAACTTAGAGAATTGACAGGGTCCCACCAACTGTTGTCACCTAGACAATTACAACACATATAAAGGAAGTGAGAAGAGGTGCCGACATACTGACAGAGTCACATGACCTCACAGTATAGTCTTCCGGTTAACCTATTCTAAAGCACATAACAAGAATCTAACGATTCGTGATATGTGTTGTATCTCAGGTACGCTTTTATTGTACCTGTTTATGTGGCAACTTGGATGATATGACCACACGGTCCCTAGCACCGGCATAAGCGGTATTAGATACAAATCTAGAGAGCTATGATGGAAATGCTCTGACAACTCGTATATTGGTAATTGGTGAGCTGTTTCGCTGTGACAACTCGTACACTTGAAATTGGTGAGCTGTATCGTCGTCAGAGCTCTAAGTTGATTGGCCCAAGTGGACCACTTGGATACCTTGGAATGGGCGCAAGGCCAACGCCCCAACACCCAATGGATAGTGGAGAGTGTGACCAATGTTACGATTTTCGTCACCAAGCTGACCGACCACCCCATCAACTGAACCTATTCACCCAGGCACTGACGGATACCGTAACATGCCGTTGATCGTTAAAGTCTGCTCTGTAAACACATGTGCCTAATATTAGTGCTTGAAATTAATAAATACATGATGTTTAATATTTCAATTTTTATTCTGCGGATAAATAGGAAGACATACTTAACACCAAATGGAAAACATTGGACAAGAGCAGCCAACAATGCGTCTGATATACGGATAAGAGCATACATGGACAAGAGCATACGAGAAATGTAAACATACCCATTGTGGCTCCCCCAGCTTGGGTGTGTTGTGATGGAGGTGATAATAAAATGTATAATACACAATATGTTTGTTGTTGATGTTTCTTGGTTGTGTTGTCTATGCATATTGTCGCGAAGGTTCCCTTCCTAAGTCAAATTGTGTAAGAACACACCACACATACCGACCCACACGCACACGCGCGCGCACCCACACAAACACACACATACACACATACCCACGTACACACTACACTATCAGGTAGCCAGACCGAACCTGGCTTCATCTCTACCCCCCCCCCCCACGCACCCCCAAAACTCCCACGTTGGTCCCTCGATCACTCAACAGACCCCACACACCCCTAACATGCCTGCTTTCTATAATACGAGCAGATTGTGCATGCGCAGAATGAGGAAACCGCACTAGTCCAATTCGACGCTACCCAAGAAAACTTCAGAAGAATACCTCAAACGGACCAATCGGACCACTATGGGTCCATCTCGGCCTCAAAACGTCCATTCCAATACACTTTGTCTATTGCGGATGCGCCGATAGGCCGAGAGACCCTATTCCCACCCCACAGTTGGACGCTCTCATGAGTGCTTCACGATGATACCTCACACGACCCAATCCGACCAATAGGGGCCCACCCAGGCCCCAAAACGTCCCTTTCCAATGCCCTTTTCCCACCATTCCCTGTCTGCGCATACGCAGAATGTTGCAAACGGACGACAATCTAGTCCAGTCGGATGGTCCTCCACGAATGCTTCACACTGATACGTCCCATGACACAATCGGACCACTATGGGCCCACCTCGATCCCAAAACGTCCATTCCGATACACTTTTTCTACTATGCATGCGCCGAATGACGTCAGTTTCACCCCATACCCACCCAGTTGGATGGCGCCCCATGACTGGCCGCCGTCGTCTAATAACGGTCATGCGCAGTGGATGGGTACTAGTCTATGGCGCCCCACGAATGCTTCATACTGATACTTCACACGAGCCAATCGGCCCATTAGGGGTATACGTAGACTCCAAAACGCCCCCCAGCGCTACTTGCCCAGTGCGCATGCGCACAGTCACTTTCCAACAAAATTAACGCATGGGCTCAAGACTACGGTGGCTTGTTAGGGCCATGGCACCGGCATAAGCGGTATTAGATACAAATCTAGAGAGCTATGATGGAAATGCTCTGACAACTCGTATATTGGTAATTGGTGAGCTGTTTCGCTGTGACAACTCGTACACCTGAAATTGGTGAGCTGTATCGTCGTCAGAGCTCTAAGTTGATTGGCCCAAGTGGACCACTTGGATACCTTGGAATGGGCGCAAGGCCAACGCCCCAACACCCAATGGATAGTGGAGAGTGTGACCAATGTTACGATTTTCGTCACCAAGCTGACCGACCACCCCATCGACTGAACCTATTCACCCAGGCACTGACGGATACCGTAACATGCCGTTGATACTCTATATCTCCACATGCCGATCGTTAAAGTCTGCTCTGTAAACACATGTGCCTAATATTAGTGCTTGAAATTAATAAATACATGATGTTTAATATTTCAATTTTTATTCTGCGGATAAATAGGAAGACATACTCAACACCAAATGGAAAACATTGGACAAGAGCAGCCAACAATGCGTCTGATATACGGATAAGAACATACATGGACAAGAGCATACGAGAAATGTAAACATACCCATTGTGGCTCCCCCAGCTTGGGTGTGTTGTGATGGAGGTGATAATAAAATGTATAATACACAATATGTTTGTTGTTGATGTTTCTTGGTTGTGTTGTCTATGCATATTGTCGCGAAGGTTCCCTTCCTAAGTCAAATTGTGTAAGAACACACCACACATACCGACCCACACGCACACGCGCGCGCACCCACACAAACACACACATACACACATACCCACGTACACACTACACTATCAGGTAGCCAGACCGAACCTGGCTTCATCTCTACCCCCCCCCCCCACGCACCCCCAAAACTCCCACGTTGGTCCCTCGATCACTCAACAGACCCCACACACCCCTAACATGCCTGCTTTCTATAATACGAGCAGATTGTGCATGCGCAGAATGAGGAAACCGCACTAGTCCAATTCGACGCTACCCAAGAAAACTTCAGAAGAATACCTCAAACGGACCAATCGGACCACTATGGGTCCATCTCGGCCTCAAAACGTCCATTCCAATACACTTTGTCTATTGCGGATGCGCCGATAGGCCGAGAGACCCTATTCCCACCCCACAGTTGGACGCTCTCATGAGTGCTTCACGATGATACCTCACACGACCCAATCCGACCAATAGGGGCCCACCCAGGCCCCAAAACGTCCCTTTCCAATGCCCTTTTCCCACCATTCCCTGTCTGCGCATACGCAGAATGTTGCAAACGGACGACAATCTAGTCCAGTCGGATGGTCCTCCACGAATGCTTCACACTGATACGTCCCATGACACAATCGGACCACTATGGGCCCACCTCGATCCCAAAACGTCCATTCCGATACACTTTTTCTACTACGCATGCGCCGAATGACGTCAGTTTCACCCCATACCCACCCAGTTGGATGGCGCCCCATGACTGGCCGCCGTCGTCTAATAACGGTCATGCGCAGTGGATGGGTACTAGTCTATGGCGCCCCACGAATGCTTCATACTGATACTTCACACGAGCCAATCGGCCCATTAGGGGTATACGTAGACTCCAAAACGTCCCCCCCCCCCAGCGCTACTTGCCCAGTGCGCATGCGTACAGTCACTTTCCAACAAAATCAGCGCATGGGCTCGAGACTACGGTGGCTTGTTAGGGCCATGCATTGATCTTTCAAATTTTCTGCCTTTAATTTTCAAGATTTCACTTTCGCATTTTCTCTCTTTTGTTGTCATCCTCTTAGTCATTTTCGATTTTTCAAAATTTATCTCTGATTTTTTTTATTCATTCTCAAGAAACTGCAACCATTTCCATACGAAAACGCTGGAAATTCATTTTCAAAAGACATGTGGTCGTTTGAATTGTTCTTGTCTCTTGAAAATGAATTTCCAGCGTTTCCGTATGGAAATGGTTGCAGTTTCTTGAGAATGAATAAAAAAAATCAGAGATAAATTTTGAAAAATCGAAAATGACTCTAAGAGGATGACAACAAAAGAGAGAAAATGCGAAAGTGAAATCTTGAAAATTAAAGGCAGAAAATTGGAAAGATCAATGCATGGCCCTAACAAGCCACCGTCCGAGACCCCTCCCATCGTGTTCTACTTGGGGAGACGAGAAAAACAAGGGGCCACACTCCATACCGCAAATGTCCATGCGTGGGTTTCCCATCAGGTTAAACATTGTCCACTGCGCATAGATTAACATTGGAAGTCACTGGGCCTTATATGTAGGGGGAGATCACTCTTGTTCTAGTGACCGGAAGTCACCGGAAGTGACCCAGATGTGACGCGGATTTGATGTCATCCGTGACGTCAGCACCTCAGGACCCAATTTTTTTTCGACAAAATTTAGCCTCTTCCTACTACTGACCTTTATTGCCCTTTTTTGACTAATATCGCACCCTAGCCCACTCTCTTAAACATCGTACTGTGACGTTACGGATGGACACAGACCCTCAAATTTGCGTACACTTCGCCATCCACAAGATGGCTTGCGATGGACGACCCAGATGGTTACAGGTTGAGACCCTCGGACACAGACGGACGGCTCCTTTTGTAGTACGGGCGTGGAGGCTAAGAATGTCCGGTGGCAAAGAGTGTCCGGCTTCTGTCTTCTAACCCAGCTAGGACACTTTTCTCCACATTAGGGACAAGTGTCCGTCTTTGGTTGCAACAGAAAAGGATATGAAAAGGGATACTAATCACCAGGACATTCTTATCCGTCACACCGGTATAGAATAACAAACACGTGACAGATCAATGGAGATTGAGATCTCTGTGTGTCACCCGTCTTCAAATCAAATTTAACGCAAGTCTATCCGTAACGTTATGACGCCGTGACTTTGACAAAAAAAACAAAAACAAAAACGAGGCACATTTATTTTTTGGCAATATCATAGTGAAAGTACAACCAAATCGTATTAAAACTAGAAGTAACAGCATCAATGAGTATGCCCCCTTTGGAGAAGCATATTTGATGGGATGTGGATTAATTATCACTGAAGGTCACTTTATCACTAAAGAGCAAAAGTTGATCATGAAATAGTATTGTAGTGGATAATCATTACTGGTATTTTATTTAAAAGATGTATGGAGGATATTTGGGGTAGGCACATGCATGGAATATGCCTGTCCACCAGCTGATAGGTGACGTTGCACGGAAAAATTTGTGGTAAAGCATCAAACCACTGGAGATTTATCGCCCGGAAACCCCATCTTGTACATGTATTAACCTAGGCTAGGACCATTTAACACTATTCGGTGGCGCCATCTGTAGGCGGATTTTCTCGAAACGCAATCCCATTCAAGGTCTTATGGCTGTAAACCAGTGAACAAAATTTCAATGGAAAGCGTCAAGCCATTATCGATGTATCGCCCGAAAACCCTACTTGTACATGTATTAATCTAGCCAGTAGGCTCATTTAACGCCAAGTGGTGGCGCCACCTGCAAGCGAATTTCTCGAAACGCAATCCCATTCAAGGTCTTATGGCTGTACACCAGTTAGAAAAATTTCAAGTCAAAGCATCAAACCACTGGAGATTTATCGGCCGGAAACTCCATCTTGTACATGTATTAACCTAGGCTAGGACCATTTAACACTATGTGGTGGCGCCACTTGTAGGCGGATTTTCTTGAAACGCAATCCCATTCAAGGTAGCGCTGTAAACCAGTGAACAAAATTCACTGGAAAGCGTCAACCCATTATATATTTATCGTCTGGAAGCCCCATCTAATACATGTACAAATGTATTAACCTAGCCAGTAGGCTCATTTAACGCCAAGTGGTGGCACCACCTGCAAGCGGATTTTCTCAAAACGCAATCTCATTCAAGGTCTTATGACTGTACACCAGTGAGAAAAATTTCAAATCAAAGAATCAAACCACTGGAGATTTATCGCCCGGAAACCCCATCTTGTACATGTATTAACCTAGCCTAGGCCCATTTAACACCATATGGTGGCGCCACCTGTACGCGGATTTTCTCGAAATGCAATCCCATTCAAGGTCTTATGGATGTACCAGTGAACAAAATTTCAAGTGAAAGCATCCATCCATTGGAGATGTATTGCCCGGAAACTTCGTACGTACGGAAGGACGGACAGATCAAACTCTATATGCCCCCCCCCCCCCCCCCCCCCTTCCCATATAAATATGGGCGGGGGCATAAAAATGGTGTATTCGAAACCACTCACAGGAAAATACTACAGAACGTATCTGTGTCGGCAACTGGTAGAAGTATTTGTCGTGATTTGGGCTCTGTGCATGAGCATGTCGTGTTCGTCGGATGTCAAAATAGGATGTTACAATGAAAATGTATCAATTGTGGTAACAAAACAACTGGAAGAAATCCTAATTCTTTTTATCAAAAAATGTTTGGGCAGATGCATTTGTCGCGTGAAAATTGTAATTTACTGCCTTTCTCAAGGTTATGTGCAGATAATGTCAATTTTGTAACTGCATGTCTGAAGTTGTGGTTTGTGCATGATTGGCCTCAGATAATCACAGGTAGGCTGTCATCAGTTATCGGTAGTTTCATGAGCTTGGTGCTCCTATAAAAGTCCATCGACGTTATTAAACATCACATAACGGTACGTCACAGCATACTGTTCGACGGACGAAGATTACGTCATCTCGTGTTATGACGTTTACCATTCCAAGCCCAACGCTCCATGAATGAAAGGCCGCATGGAATTATTGTAAAATCAGTCAAACAATCGGTTTGAACATTTAGGTATACAATATATCCAATATTTATCAGTATGGGAGGATCCGCTTCGAAATACAGTACCGGTCAGCAGATTACAGCTGTTGAGGATTCTGACGGAGAAAAACGTCCAAATTCATTATACGATTCCATCGTCCGTAATGATATCACACAGTGTGCTTTAGCGGCTCGGTCAGGCGTGGATCTCAATGAAGAACTCAGGTTTTCATACGGAAGAGCGGACGGCAATAGAACATTTTGTAAGTACATTCGTACATATGCCTTACATTTGGCATGTATACACCGCCGAGACTCCATTGTGGAAACACTCCTGGAATATGGTGCCAATCCAGGACTCGAAGATTACGTAGGCCGTCAACCGGTTTCGCTCGTTCTGCTATACTGGCCGCGTATAAATTACTGCGAGGACAACAAAGGCCTTTCCAGGCGGGAGAGCAATTATCAGACATACCTGAAACAACAACACGAAAAGTCAGAGCGGTGCCTCACCTCGTTGATAAGCAGTGGTGTCAATCCGGATGACGCCTGTACCAAACAAGAAGGCCGATCACCATTGCACTTATGTGCCAAGTATAATCTTTGCTCTCCTATAGAAATTTTAGTTGAACGAGGTGCAAACGTTGACCAAAGAGATGTGAATTACAGAACACCACTCATATTGGCAGCAAAAATTGGCAATGTTGCGGCTGTAGAGAAGCTTCTAAAGTACGGAGCGGATGTAAACGCACAAGACGAAACTGGCTGTTCGGCAGCGCATTACGTGAGCGCCACCGAAACTACAACACCATGCAATTTGCTCTGTTGGCTGGTTGAATATGGCGCCAATGTGAACCTCATAGACTTCGAAGGAAACACGCCGTTACACAATGCTGCTCGGTCTGGCAGAGAAAATTGCATTGATGTTTTGCTAAACAATGGCGCGGATCCAGACATCCGTAATGTCAAGGGTGAGATGGCCGTGTTGGTATTGATGAATCACCAAGGCAATGCACACTGTATATACGCCTTCAGAAGGTTACTGTCAGAGAGCAAGCAGCCCAGCATCCTCAATGGACAAAGACAATTTACTGCCCATGTGGATGCTCCGCTGTTTGCCACACACATGGACGATCTCTTGTTCGCCTCCAAAAACCCTTCCTCTCTACAATGGTTGAGTAGACAAACTATCCGAAGATGTATGGGAAGAGAACGACTGAACTCCACTGATGTATCGTCTCTGCCATGTGCTACGTTCTACAAGGATTGTATCATTCTGAATAGTGACATTTTGGCATAGAAACCTTTGAAGAAAACGAACAATATATTTAAGCCAAAACCTCTGGAAATAGCTGTCAAATGAAATATTTCCATACCAAGACACACAGTTGAAAAAGTTTCTTCCGTCGTCTTGAATAAATCCCCCTCCCCCGCTCCCTCCACCTCGGTAAGTCTGTTTTCATGACATAGTGGCGTATTGAACTTGATGCTCTATTACAGGATGCCATGTACATCGAGCTTTGTTGAACGCTTTGTGTATGGTTGTTTTGTTTCGGAGCCTCGGGTAATCTACCATTTCGATACGGTTCCATGACACCGTGACGTTAGTGAGTATCGTACTCAGACAAAGACACGCAGCCAGACAAAAAAAACTGATGATATCTATCACCAAAAAGACGATGGCAACTTCACCAAGGTGCGTGAAGGGTTCAACATATTCCATCCTGACCATGATAATGCGGATGGCTATCACCTTTTAATGGAGAGCTGATGGTTATAACCAGTAAATGGTAATGGTCTGAAATCTCATTGTCCATCACCATTCATTGGTGAGAGAGCATGATCATCATCAATGAATGATGCATGATGGACAATGAGATTTCTGCTTCCTGGTACTCACCAATCTGATTGAAAACAGATCCACTCTGGCGTAAGTGCGGTTTCTGGGTCTGTTTTTAAGCAGATTAGGTATAGTGGCCGATGTTTGCTGAGCTAATGGAAACACATTGTTCCCCAGCTCAAACACGTTTCCACATTCCATTCGTATACACTTGCTCGAGCGGACGTAAAATATGATGATATAGATTTAAACAATTCGAGATATGGTTTTGTGAATCAAATCTGTTGTGATTGCAATTTTATCATAAGAATGCTGTTGAATTTTGGGACTTTATTATAAACCTAAACGGATCTTACAACTTATGTGTAACTGATCTGACGTATTTCCTATAAAACTTATTTCTATATTTATTCTTGATGCACATTGCCGTGTTGCCGTGTTTAAAACTGTGCATGTAGATTGTTCTGATATGAATTAGAAATGCACATTAATGTTTCCGTTTAACGAGGAGCGGTTTGATGAGTGGCAAAATTGAAGATACCACATGAACAAAATATAGTACTATTATCTGAGTAATACAGTTTTATATAACATCTTGAAATAGCGGTATACTGTATTTTTATCCGAAAGTATCTGTTTTGAGGTGAAAACATCTATTTCTCTCTGTAAACATATGAAGATCGACTGGTGTGATGGCTAAGCAATTCTTGTCGTATTCGTTTTTACTGCAGCTAAGGAGGGAGACTAATCCCCTCATGTCGAGAAAAATGGCCTGGCTGGGATAGCAGGGATAGAAGATAGGAGCACCTTTAGCCACCGGACATCAACTTATCCTCCACATGCACCGGAACGTACATAGGCTTTACGCCAAACTGTTCGCCGTTGTCCAAAGACGGTTTTGGTACTGGATTGGATTCATATCAAAGAATGATACTTCATGAAATATTTTGCTCTGTAGCAACTACTCACGACACAATTGTCGAAATTGTTACAATTGTCAGGTCTCCAGATAATGTCACAATTGTGTCATTCGTGGTTGTCACAATTCCGTCATCATTAGCTGGCGACTCAGTCTATGCATGCAGAGTGAACAGAAGTAGCATACAAAGCGTATATAGACTCAAGTTGACCTTTGACCTCTGTGGAGGTCACGTGGAGGTGGGGAGGTCAAAGGTCAATGAGTGCACTTGAGCATGTACTGACCTGTATCCTTTCATCCCGTCCATCATCTGACCTTGGATCATGTTTAGACATGTTAGGGGATTCCTCCGCGTTGTGATGCGGTTTGGCGGTGATGCGGTCTGCCTCCGCGGACAGAAAGTACTCCCAAATACGTGGGTTTTCGTGAGAATGTTCGGCAATCTTCAGGGCCGAGAGGGGGCCCTAGTGAACTGATTGGGTCGAGCGTAGCTAAATAATATATAGCCCTCAAGAGTATGAGGGCTATACGTCGGCCCCAGTCACCTCCAGCGAGGGTTTTAGATAATTTTATTACGAATCACCCACCTCTGAACCTGCCGTACATCTAAACTCTATCCCCTCCTGCGCACTATTTCAAAATCTTGCACACTATTGTGAAATAGTAACGAATATATCGCCGTCTGAATTTTCCAGTCGGAAACTTCTAGCTCTCTGCGCGCCATGTTGGTGACGTCACTCTATACGGTTAACATGGCGCGTTTAAAGTGGAAGTCGTCTGGGAAATTCAGACGGCGATATATTCGTTACTATTTCACAATAGTGTGCAAGATTTTGAAATAGTGCGCAGGAGGGGATAGAGATTAGATGTACGGCAGGTTCAGAGGTGGGCGATTCGTAATAAAATTATCTAAAACCCTCGCTGGAGGTGACTGGGGCCGACCTATAGCCCTCATACTCTTGAGGGCTATATATTATTTAGCTAGTCGAGCGAGGTGTCAAAATGAAGCGCTCCTCCAGGGCCATTCAGTCATTGGTGGGTGTCTGTAAATTTAGGATTTGTCCCGAACATATAAAAAGCGGAACACGGACTTTACCCCTACAATAAGGGAAAACTCCTATCAACCCTATCCCAAAGGGCTAATATCGGTCCCTGGCTTATCGGGACCTGCTGAGAGAGGTAGGGGGGGGAGTGGGTGTATGTAAATTTAGGATTTGTCCCGGAAATATAAAAAGCGAAACACGGACTTTACCCCTAAACTAGGAGAAAACTCAACTCTATCCCAAAGGTCTAATATCGGTCCCCCCTGGGCTTATCGGGGTCTGGGTGCAAGGGTGGATGCATGTAAAATGAGGATTTGTCCCCGAAACTATAAAAAGCGGAACACGGACTTCACCCTAAAATAGGGAAAACCCCTATCAACCCTATCCAAAAGGGGTAATATCGGTTCCGGGCTTATCGGAGCCTGCTGAAAGAGGCAGGCTGGGTGTATGGAAATTGTGGATTGTCCCCCGAAAATATAAAAAGCGGAACACGGACTTTATTTCTACAAAATATTGAATGATAGGAATGCATGTACTGACCTGTTCATCCGGGGACTTGTTTACATTCTTGTAGAGGACTTACAGCCGGGTATTTTAGGGTTGACCTATATCCGTGTCCTTTAGCAATGCGTGTATGTGGGTTTTTCCATTACATACGGGTTCTTGTACATCCGGGTTCTTGTACATGTAGAGGGACTTACAGCCGGGTATTTTAGGATTGACCTATATCCGGGCCCTCTAGCAATACCTGTAGTGTGGGTTTTTCCATTCATCCTTTTTACGTACGGGTTTTCGTACATCTGGGTTCTTGTACATCCGGGTTTTCCAGTGGGTTCTTTGTATATCCGGGGTCTGTCAGGGCGGTGTATAAAAATGGGGATTTTCATGGGACGGCTTCAATCATTGGCCTGCCTACTTCACCGTGCTTGAAGACTTACCAGTCTGAGCCAGCCTAACCGGAGCTACCTGACCAGCCTGAGCCTATCTGACGAGTTACCTCACCAGCCTACCTACTGAAGACCTGCCTGAACAGCACCTACCTGTGCCAACAGCCATGGACTCATCTGACCGAGCTAAGCTGATGCAGCACCGTGTCCAGATCATTAGTGAGATGATGAATGTGGCCGAACTATGTGATCTGCTTCTGGTGGGAAACGTAATCACTGCATACATGGAAGAAGACATCATGGCGCAGAATACCAATACGGCACGAAACAGAGCCCTCATGGACACGCTACCACGCCGAGGTCCTTTAGCATTTCAGGCCTTCTTGGAGGCGCTGAGAGAGACGGGGAATGAGGGAATAGCATCTCTACTTCAACCCGAGGAACATACCCTTAGTCATAGACATCCCCGAAGAGGGTACACGTAGCAAACGTGCCCAGGAAGACCCGGAAGAGTCCTATCCACCCGCCAAACGTCCCCAACTAACACCTTTAAAAATGCCTCAGCAAGAGCCTCAGCAACCGGAGGAAGAGATGCTACTCCCTATGTCTGTGGAGCAGGCGAATGACATCATCCAGCAGGCCTACCAGGCGGCCCAGATGAACAGTTGGGAGCTCACGCCCTATTTAACTGTAACCGTGAAAGATGAGCAAGTGCACTTTAATGCATCAGCCTGGGATGATAAACCACCTAAGCATATTGCCTTGACGTTTGAGCAATGGAAAAGAGTACAGAGATACACACAAAAGTCCAGTCATCGAGGGGGTCATTGAGACCGAGGGGAACGACGCGAGATTTTGTGTGGGGGACGATGTGTTCCTCACCTGTTCTATGTTCAACAACATGCTGCTGGTACATATTCGTAAATGGAAGTTGAAGAAAGATACTACGCGTATTCCCTCACCTGAGGGAGTCACCCTGCAAATACCCGCTTGGCGGAAGCTCCAGCGCCTCACAGACGAAATTTCTGAAGCTCTGCATCACCAGCTGTCTGAGTATATCTATAAAAAGTACATTGAAACCTTCCTGAATCATCTTAAACCTCGCATTCAACACGAACGTCTCCAACAATGTGCAGGCTGTCAGAATAACGGGTCGTTAGACATGCATACGTGTCTGCACATCATGCCACCATCAGACGCGCTGATGACTGAGGCGCTACACGACATCAACGAGACGGAAATCGCGAAGGCATTGGAAGAGGCCTGTCCACCGACAATTCCCCGTGAGCAGATTGCGGCCTTCATATTCGTGCACCAGGGGCGAAAAGACATGGAAGACTTCAAACAAGTCTTGTTGGCTAAATATTCTAACTATTGAACATTCAGACATCACCTGACAAGAAAGGCATGATTTCAAACAAGTCTTGTTGGCTAAATATTGAACATTCAGACATTACCGTATTCCTACATTCTATGTTCATTCTATGTTCTATGTTCATTCTACCATCATGGTGACACCGTATAACGCTATAAAAAAATTTAACGCAAAGAGCCGGTGAAAATCTTCATTCTCATGTTCATTCTGCTGTTAATAAATATTAGAAATTCAACTAATGTGTATCAGTGTTCACTCTATGCAGGGGAAGGTGTGGGAGTTGTGCTTTTTGGTTAGAAAGCTCCTCTTTCGAGAGTATGGGTTGGCCCTGAAAAGGGCCGTTAGGAAGTACAGAGGGTTGGTCATCAGTTTACGACCGGTAGATTCTGTTCACTCTAGATACGTTTCCCCGACACACCGGGCACCGTTAAGCCACATGAAAGTCTCCTGTGTCCGGGCAGTCGCAGCACTCCACATTGGTTAAGAAGCTTAGAAGACAAGGACCACATACGGCTAAGTGTCCACACGGGAAAAGGCGTACCCCGTCTCAGCGTCCTGGCAGATGGTGCATGTGGATTTCCCTATCTCGTTATCCAGTCGGAGGCGTAGTTTAGCCTTCTCCTCTTCC
Organism: Hanleya hanleyi; assembly: GCA_036873755.1. NCBI lineage: Eukaryota > Metazoa > Mollusca > Polyplacophora > Lepidopleurida > Hanleyidae > Hanleya > Hanleya hanleyi. The sequence continues at coordinate 48,941 of JAVTVY010039014.1, read as the reverse complement.
ACTTCTTGAAGATGTTGTCTTAGCTGTACCAGCTGGGCCCCCTCGGGTGGTGATGTGGTAGCCATCGTTGTGGTAGCCGTCGTTGTGGTAGCAGCTGTAGTTGCTGGTGGGCCCATGCTGCGTGTGTTTAACCACCCTAATTGTGGATGATGTGGCGTCTGTACATCTTCTTCGTCTTCATCTACGTCTGTAAAATCATCGTCGTCCGCATCCAGAGTGTCGGCTATCTGTATATCTTGTCGTCTGCCCTGTGTAGCGTTATGGCTTAGTTCCCTCGCCAAAGCTTCATCAGTCGTGTTCATTGCGTCGAACAGTGCACGTCTAGCAGCCAATCGATTGATCGTGGGCATTAGTCTAGCATCTTGTAGTCCCTGCGCCAGGGCTTGGTCCCTCACAGCTTCAGCCTGTATAGCGTTATGGCTTTGGACCAAAGCTTCATCAGTCGTGTTCATTGCGTCGAACAGTGCACGTCTAGCAGCCATGATGTGGTTGGCATGAATGTGTGTAGCAGACGACCGACAGCCCGCTTTTTATTCTCTATCGTAGAGAACCCGGCTGAGGGCGCGCGGACGTCAGCGAAATCTGTCTAGACATCATGGCCCGAAAGAAACACAAACTGATCTGTGCTTTCTACAAGATTTGGAAGCGGGCTAAATTTTTAATAAACACGAGTTGAGATCTAAAACAACTTTAAATTTATACCTTGGCATGTTATTGTGTAACCCTGAAAATTTCATAGAGCTAACGGCTGCATAAATATATATTTTGTCTTCATTTTCCACGTTTCAGAGGCCCAATTTCACCTGTGCGGCTGTGTTAAAAGTACGGTAAACTTGAAATAAATGGACTTACGGCTCTTAAAAACACTTTAGGTTTCTACCTTACCACGTTAGTGTGTCATTGTAAAAAAATTTGGGAGGTTTATAGATGGAGAAATGTGAATTTTTTGGTTTCCATCCCTCTAGTGTGAAAACAACCATTGACATCCATAGCTGATTCGGTCCCATACTCTAAACAGTTTCCATCACACAGCGATCACGTGAACACTACATGTACAGGTCATTTTGAATGATAGGAATTCATGTATCTGTTCATTCATCCGGGGACTTGTTTACATCCGTGTACACACGGGCCCTTGTACATGTAGTGTTCACGTGTTCGCTGCGTGATGGAAACTGTTTAGAGTATGGGACCGAATACAGCTATGGGTGTCAATGGTTGTTTTCACACTAGAGGGTTGGAAATAAAAAAATTCACATTTCTTTATCTATAAACCTCTCGAATTTTTTTACAATGACACACCAACGTCGTAAGGGGCGACACCTAAAGTGTTTTAAGAGCCGTAAGTCCATTTATTTCAAGTTTACCGTACTTTTAACACAGTCGTGCAGGAGAAATTGGGCTTTTGAAACGTGGAAAATGAAAAAAATATATATTTATGCAGCCGTTAGCTCTATGAAATTTTCAGGGTTACACGATAACATGACAAGGTATAAATTTAAAGTTGTTTTAGATCTCAACTCGTGTTTATTAAAAATTTAGCCCGCTTCCAAATCTTGTAGAAAGCACAGATCATTTGTCTTTCTTTCTGTCCATGATGTCCAGACAGATTTCGCTGACGTCCGCGCGCCCTCAGCCGGGTTCTTAACGGTAGAGAATAAAAAGCGGGCTGTCGGTCGTCTGTTACACACATTCATGCCAACCACTTCATGACTGATGCTAGACGTGTACTCTTCAACATGCAATATCTTGATGAAGCCACGGGTGAATTGATCGATATCGAAGTTTCGCAACAACACCAGCAATATCTTGACGACACAACAGGTGAATTCATCGACGTCCAAGTGACTTCACAAGACAATAGTACCAACGAGGATTGACTGGAGGAGATTATAGACAATCTGTTGGGAGAAGAAGAAGTAAAAGAAGAAGACAAAGAACAGAAGGTAGAGGGTCATTTGACGAAAGTGCCGCAGCAGGAGCAACAGCAGCAATATCTTGACGACTACTGCACGGAAATAACAAGACTGCAGAGGGACACAACACTGGGGATGGTAAAGCAATTACCATGTGTCAAATGTTTTATCCACTACGCCAAATTCGCCTTATTTCCCTGTGGACACCAAGCGTTATGTGCCTGCTGTATCAGCAAAATTGCAGGGAGAGCCACATCATGTTGCATACCCGTTCCGTGTGCACTCGTCCCGCTGAGATGTCACCTATGCGCCAAGAGACAACTGCTCCAATCGTTGTAATCATTACAACTCATACGGCCCTTATCAGGGCCACTCATACCTCCCGAAAGAGGAACTTTCTAACTAAAAAGCACAACACAAGCTCCTACACCTTGAATACACTTAGGTAAATAACACCTAGTGAATGGGAACTTCCTACTAACACTACCACCCACTATTAATGTGAATGTATAAGTTACATAGTAATATACTAGTCTAATAGATACACCGAGTAGTCCCGGAAAAAAACGAATGTAAACGCCCACACGGTCGTAAATTAGCACATGGGTCATGGTACACTTTGAAGGGTATCAGGTGTTGGCATTGTCATAGAATGCACTCTATTTGAATGTGTATTTTTTTAGGTGCTGGAGATTGGCAATCATCATCGAATATGGAGGACGGTAGAAGGATTGGGTTGGCCCTGAAAAGGGCCTTTAGGGCAATTTTTTTCTTGGAGTAAGGAGGTGGAGATTGGTAAGCATAGAGGAGAGGAGATTGACATGGTGAGTCTGATGTTGAATTGAAATGTGCCAGATTAAAAAGTTCCCCTTCGAAGAACTGGGTTGGCCCTGAAAAGGGCCGTTGGGATGTTTTTTTATCCAGTTGTCTCTGGAGGGGGCTTGCCTATCTGCCCCCGGGCTGTTGTTGTTGTTGTTGTTGGGAGGGAGTTGCCTGGCGTTGTTCCTCCAGGGCGTCCACGTCTATCAACTCCGGGACGACTGGTTGGAGCTGTTGTAACCCATCCTCTAAGGCGGCCAACTAGTCCTCGCCATTTAAGTCCGTGGGCGCTCTGGTTACGAGGTGATGTATATCTGACCAGGCAAGCGGTGTCATATTGGTATTTTCCCGGGTCCATCTTTTCACTTCTTCCATCCAGAAGGCTTTTACTGCTCTCGCCAGTTCTGTTCTTTCTCGCCTCTCTCTCTCTCTCTCTCTCGTCCACCTCGCCGCACCTTTTGTTGTAGACATTTTGGCAACTCCGCTCATGTTTCTTGTAATACGATCTTCACACATGGAAATATTGTGATAGAATGTGCTCTTGTCCGTCTGGCTCGGGGTTGATATGCTGAATGTGATGGATATCCATTGGCTGTCTAAAAGGCGCGAACCTCATCGATTGGCTCTTCTTCGTGCAAATCCATTGGTTGAAATAATGGGTTCTGATTGGTCCAAATGCCGTAGTTGCACACGGCCCACCATTACGCTAGAATCCTACCAAGCTTTCAATAGCGATTTCCTAGGTTAAATTGAAGTCCCATACAATAACCCAGGATGATATCGATTGGCTGTCTAAGACCGGCTTAGCCCACTCATTGGCTCTTGTTCAGGCTTAGCCATTGCTTGAAATAATGGACGTTCATTGGTCCAAATGGTTGGCTACATCCTTGCTGGGTGAACGCCAGAATCCCATTTTTGGGCCCAAGGTGCGTATAGCAAAAAGCCTAGGTTAAATGAATTTCTATACAAATAACATTACACCACCGAATGCTCACGGACTTTCGCGAAGGTAGGGGAGAACGAATAAAGCTATAACGTGTACGGACACGGACTAGGCTAATTATACCAGGAGGACTATTCGTCTTCACATGGAGTAATATAAAAGCGCATTTCGAACCTTAAAACGGTGCAGTGTAACAGTATTGAGTCACATGGAGTAGTATAAAGCACATTTGGAGCCCTAATGGACTCACCCATTGGTTGAATCATCGTCTCGCCATTGGTCCAAAGTGTCTCGGCATTCTTCCTGGGTTAATCTGCAATCCTCTTTGTGCTCAAGCTATGTATACGGAAATCCTAAGTTAAATGAACTCCTATACAAATAACATTACACTACCGAATGATGACGGACTTTCACGAAGGTAGAGGAGCAATTCATATGGTGTAGTAGTAGAAAAGCGCATTTCGAACCTTATTGACCTTACGGCGCAGAGTAGTGTAACAGTATATTCGTCTTCACATAGAGAGTGAATACTAACACACTAGGTGAATTTCTAATATTTATTAACAACACGGTAGAATGAACATAGAATGGTAGTATTGTCTGAATGTTCAAGCCAACAACACTTGTTTCAAGTCTTCTCTGTCTTTATCTCCCCGGTGCTGGGTTATGAAGTCTGCAATCATCTCACGTGAAATTCACGATGGACAGGCGGCTTGAAATTCCTCCATGACTTGTGTCTCGCTGATGTAGTGTAGCGCCTCATTCACCAGCACGTCTGGTAGTTCCATGTCGTCTGTACACGTACACGGGTATAGCGGATTGCAAGGACAGCTTGGACATGCTACTATACGCAAGTGTAGAATGCGTTGTCTAAGGTGATCCCGGTAGGCTTCCATGTACTTTCTATAGATATACTCATACACCTGGCCATGCAGGGCTTCAGAAATTTCCCCTGTCAGGTCTTGAAGTTTTTGCCACGCAGGTAATTGCAGCGCGATACCCTCAGGTAAGGGATACCACGTGTCTTTCTTCAACCGCCATCTGCGAATATGCACCAGCATCATGTTGTTGAACACAGAATAGCTCAGAAACACGTCGTCTCCCGCAGGTAACATTTTGCTCTCCTCACCCTCAATCAGCGCCTCGATGGGTCTGTAAAGTGCCTGTACTTTTGCCCATGTCTCAAACGTCAACGCGATACGCTTAGGTGGTTTGTTGTCCCAACCTGGTGCATTAAAGTGCACTTGTTCATCTTTCACGGTTACAGTTACATAAGGGGTCAGCTCCCAAGTGTGTATCCTCGCCGGATCCTGCTGGTTGATATCAAAATGCTGGTTAATATCATTCATGAAATCATTCACTTGCTGCTGAGTAATTTCAGTCATCTTGGGAGTGTGGTGCTGGTCAACTAGGTAGAATTCAGCTAGGTAGGCTCCACTGGTCAGGATAGTGGTCAGCTAGGTTCAGATAGGCAGAAAATCCCGGTATCGAATGAAGCAATGCCGTACTGCTGATGCCCGGCTGTAAAACAAGTCTGTACATGCATTCCTAGACCAAAGACCCGGGTGTAGAACCAGACACTCCCCAGACCGAGGACCCGGCTGTAAAACAATGTAACCAATAGTATCCGATAGAAGGACCCGGATGATAACGATAAAAACAAGGTCAATTACACGCCCGGTGGTGGTGATGGTGGTAGCTCTCGTGGGGCGGAGCTCTTGGATGGGAGCTCTTCTTGGAGCTCGGAGCTCTTGGAGTCTGAGCTTGGAGCTCTTGGAGTTCAGAGTTCGGAAGACATCCAGGTTGATCGGAACTGACCTTTAACCCCTGCGCGCGCTGACAACAATACCGGATAAAAATTGCGCGCAGGGGTTAAAGGTCAGTTCCGGTCAACCCGGATGTCTTCCGAGCACTGAACTCCAAGAGCTCCCAGCTCAGACTCCAAGAGCTCCGAGCTCCAAAAAGAGCTCCCATCCAAGAGCTCCGCCCCACGAGAGCTACCACCATCACCACCACCGGGCGTGTAATTGACCTTGTTTTTATCATTATCATCCGGGTCCTTCTATCGGATACTATTGGTTACATTGTTTTACAGCCGGGTCTTCGGTCTGGGGAGTGTCTGGTTCTACATCCGGGTCTTTGGTCTAGGAATGCATGTACAGACTTGTTTTACAGCCGGGCACTTGTCCTCCTTTGGGTTATAAAAATCAGCAGTACGGCATTGCTTCATTCGATACCGGGATTTTCTGCCTATCTGAACCTAGCTGACCAGTATCCTGACCAGTGGAGCCTACCTAGCTGAATTCTACCTAGTTGACCAGCACCACACTCCCAAGATGACTGAAATTACTCAGCAGCAAGTGAATGATTTCATGAATGATATTACCCAGCATTTTGATATCAACCAGCAGGATCCGGCGAGGATACACACTTGGGAGCTGACCCCTTATGGAACTGTAACCGTGAAAGATGAACAAGTGCACTTTAATGCACCAGGTTGGGACAACAAACCACCTAAGCATATCGCGTTGACGTTTGAGACATGGGCAAAAGTACAGGCACTTTACAGACCCATCGAGGCGCTGATTGAGGGTGAGGAGAGCAAAATGTTACCTGCGGGAGACGACGTGTTTCTGAGCTATTCTGTGTTCAACAACATGATGCTGGTGCATATTCGCAGATGGCGGTTGAAGAAAGACACGTGGTATCCCTTACCTGAGGGTATCGCGCTGCAATTACCTGCGTGGCAAAAACTTCAAGACCTGACAGGGGAAATTTCTGAAGCCCTGCATGGCCAGGTGTATGAGTATATCTATAGAAAGTACATGGAAGCCTACCGGGATCACCTTAGACAACGCATTCTACACTTGCGTATAGTAGCATGTCCAAGCTGTCCTTGCAATCCGCTATACCCGTGTACGTGTACAGACGACATGGAACTACCAGACGTGCTGGTGAATGAGGCGCTACACTACATCAGCGAGACACAAGTCATGGAGGAATTTCAAGCCGCCTGTCCATCGTGAATTTCACGTGAGATGATTGCAGACTTCATAACCCAGCACCGGGGAGATAAAGACAGAGAAGACTTGAAACAAGTGTTGTTGGCTTGAACATTCAGACAATACTACCATTCTATGTTCATTCTACCGTGTTGTTAATAAATATTAGAAATTCACCTAGTGTGTTAGTATTCACTCTCTATGTGAAGACGAATATACTGTTACACTACTCTGCGCCGTAAGGTCAATAAGGTTCGAAATGCGCTTTTCTACTACTACACCATATGAATTGCTCCTCTACCTTCGTGAAAGTCCGTCATCATTCGGTAGTGTAATGTTATTTGTATAGGAGTTCATTTAACTTAGGATTTCCGTATACATAGCTTGAGCACAAAGAGGATTGCAGATTAACCCAGGAAGAATGCCGAGACACTTTGGACCAATGGCGAGACGATGATTCAACCAATGGGTGAGTCCATTAGGGCTCCAAATGTGCTTTTATACTACTCCATGTGAAGACGAATAGTCCTCCTGGTATAATTAGCCTAGTCCGTGTCCGTACACGTTATAGCTTTATTCGTTCTCCCCTACCTTCGCGAAAGTCCGTGAGCATTCGGTGGTGTAATGTTATTTGTATAGAAATTCATTTAACCTAGGCTTTTTGCTATACGCACCTTGGGCCCAAAAATGGGATTCTGGCGTTCACCCAGCAAGGATGTAGCCAACCATTTGGACCAATGAACGTCCATTATTTCAAGCAATGGCTAAGCCTGAACAAGAGCCAATGAGTGGGCTAAGCCGGTCTTAGACAGCCAATCGATATCATCCTGGGTTATTGTATGGGACTTCAATTTAACCTAGGAAATCGCTATTGAAAGCTTGGTAGGATTCTAGCGTAATGGTGGGCCGTGTGCAACTACGGCATTTGGACCAATCAGAACCCATTATTTCAACCAATGGATTTGCACGAAGAAGAGCCAATCGATGAGGTTCGCGCCTTTTAGACAGCCAATGGATATCCATCACATTCAGCATATCAACCCCGAGCCAGACGGACAAGAGCACATTCTATCACAATATTTCCATGTGTGAAGATCGTATTACAAGAAACATGAGCGGAGTTGCCAAAATGTCTACAACAAAAGGTGCGGCGAGGTGGACGAGAGAGAGAGAGAGAGAGAGAGAGAGAGGCGAGAAAGAACAGAACTGGCGAGAGCAGTAAAAGCTTTCTGGATGGAAGAAGTGAAAAGATGGATCCGGGAAAATACCAAAAGGACACCGCTTGCCTGGTCTGATTTACACCACCTCGTAACCAGAGCGCCCACGGACTTAAATGTCGAGGACTGGTTGGCCGCCTTAGAGTATGTGTTACAACAGCCCCAACCGGTCGTCCCGGAGTTTATAGACGTGGATGCCCTGGAGGAAGAACGAGAGGCAATTCCCTCCCAACAACAACAACAACAGCCCGGGGGCAGATAGGCAAGCCCCCCTCCAGAGACAACTGGATAAAAAAACATCCCAACGGCCCTTTTCAGGGCCAACCCAGTCCTTCGAAAGGGGACTTTTTAATCTGGCACATTTCAATTCAACATCAGACTCACCAGGTCAATCTCCTCTCCTCTATGCTTACCAATCTCCACCTCTTCACTCCAAGAAAAAAATTACCCTAAAGGCCCTTTTCAGGGCCAACCCAATCCTTCTACCGTCCTCCATATTCGGTGATGATTGCCAATCTCCAGCACCTCTAAAAAATACACATTCAAATAGAGTGCATTCTATGACAATCCCAACACCTGATACCCTTCAAAGTGTACCATGACCCATGTGCTAATTTACGACCGTGTGGGCGTTTACATTCGTTTTTTTCCGGGACTACTCGGTGTATCTATTAGACTAGTATATTACTGTGTAACTTATACATTCATACTAATAGTAGGTGGTAGTGTTAGTAGGAAGTTCCCATTCACTAGGTGTTATTTACCTAGGTGTATGCAAGGTGTAGGAGCTTGTGTTGTGCTTTTTAGTTAGGAAGTTCCTCTTTCGGGAGGTATGAGTGGCCCTGATAAGGGCCGTGTGAGTTGTAATGATTACAACGATTGGAGCAGTTGTCTCTTGGCGCATAGGGGACATCTCAGCGGGACGAGTGCACACGGGACGAGTATGCAACATGGTGTGGCTCTCCCCGCAAGTTTGCTGATACAGCAGGCACATAACGCTTGGTGTCCACAGGGAAATAAGGCGAATTTGGCGTAGTGGATAAAACATTTGACACATGGTAATTGCTTTATCATCCCCAGTGTTGTGTCCCTCTGCAGTAAAGTATGTCAAGATATAGCGTATTTTCGGTTGTATCGTCCAGTGAACATAATCGAAACATCTCAAGATCGGCTTTTCTTGAAACTCAACTACTTAGATAAAGGACTGGACATCATTAATTTACCTCGAATCCTGAATGATCCAGATACGCAACGCTGTACCAAACTATTTTAAGTTCACAGAACCTCCTTGCATTTCATATAAGTATACTAAATCTATAGCCACCAAAATATTCAATTACTCCAATGCTGTCAAGGAGTTTGACTGGAACTTATACACGTCAGGAGGCTATAGTTGTGATTGTGAATCATCGAACTTTATCTATACACCATGCAAACATATTGTGACTGGTGCTCTTGATATGGTGAGTGATAAGGATCTGAAATTACTCCTGATGAAAGGACCTAAATATAGAGAGCCAAGAAGAATAAATCTGAAGGCCGACCAGAAGATAGTCCTGTCTGCATTGGAACAGTACGTTATGGATTGGTCTAAGCGAGAAAAAATTGAACCTACAGTACTCGCTGATTGGCTGGACCTCACCAAGAGCAAGGTCGTTGAAACAATCCGCCATATTGACAGAAGTACTCTTCCCCAAGCAAAACAAGTGCTGAGAAACCTCAATTCGCAAGAAGTTCTAGCAAATCTCCAGAGTAAATTCGTCGTAGTCCCAGCAGACAAAACCCCGAATAATATAATATTCATATGTAAATATTACTATTACCAGGTGCTGATTAAAGAATTGAGTGTAGACATATCTTCATCAAATACGTCTACTTACTCCCAAACTGCATTTACTCTGAAAGATTTATTTAACAATCACAAACAGTTTCTCAGGGAAAGAGGTATTTGTCTTCCAACCAATCATAACGACATACCAAAACTATACTGGACTCCCAAAATGCATAAATCACCATACAAAGCTAGATTCATAGCTGGTTCTAGAAGCTGCACCACCAAGCTTCTTTCAACCCTATTGACGAGGGCCCTTCAGGAGGTAAAAGAATTTTGGGATAGGTATTGCGCCACTATTTCTAAGAACTCTGGCGTTGAATGTATGTGGATATTGAAAAACTCAAAATGTCTTACGGAAGAACTTGATGCTAAAGGTCATATACCATACAGATATGTATCCACATGGGATTTCTCGACTCTGTATACTACAATCCCTCATCAGGACCTTATTGACCGTCTAAGTTCGTTAATAGTATCTGTGTTCAAGAAACTGATCGTAGATATATCAATGTCGGAAGCCATAAAGCATTCTTTAGCTCTACTACATACAAGAGATATAATTCATGGGATGTTTCTTTGTTTATAGAGTTGCTTGAATTTCTCATTAAAAATATTTATGTGAAATTTGGCAACACTATATACCACAGCATATAGGTATTCCAATGGGCACTAATTGTGCACCCCTGTTGGCTGACCTGTATCTGTTCTCTTATGAATATGACTATATGCAGGCGCTTTCAAAAACCGATCCATTCAAAGCCCATTCCTTCTCATTCACCAAACGCTATATAGACGATCTTCTCGCTGTGGATAATCGCTATATTAATGACGCAGTGAAGGATATATATCCACCTTCACTGGATTTGAAGGAAACTACAGATAGCCCTACAGGCACATCTTATTTAGATCTCTATCTCTATAAAAATGAAGCGGGCATTCTCTCTCGTCGACTTTATGACAAAAGAGATGATTACAATTCGACATCGTAAACTATCCCTTTCTGGATAGTAATATTCCAGTGGGACCTGCATATGGCGTATACATATCTCGCTTAGTAGCATTTGCTAGATCCTGTGTTAAATGTGATGATTTTAATCAACGTCACAAAACATTGTTGCAGAAACTTATAAAAACAGGGCTATTCTACCAAGCGCCTTCACTCAAAGTTTCTCAAATTTGGCGATACATATCGCATGCTGATAGCAAAATACGAACGTAGCGTGCAAGATCTATGGCGCTACGTTTCGTAACTGTGTCTAATTCCGCTTAACCCGGGGCTAGGGGCCGTATGAACCCATGTACTTCAAGATCCTCATGGTACTCATATGAACAGTCACAATCAAAGCGTGACTGAGATACATCATTCTTAGATGACGACTTTACAACGAATATTATGGATTAAGAATACTGATCAGCGATACGGATTTGATATTTTTGGAACGTCATGATGTCTTGCCGGCATCATTGAAAACTGTTGACCGCTTCTCTCTTGCAGGAAACAAGCCTATGTTTATGTATACTATGATTGTCTTTTTGAATTTGGTGCTAATACTGTTATATGGAATATGGAATAGGTCTTTGGATTATGGACGCGGATATTCTCTAATGGACGACGGCTGAATTATGGATGACGGTCTAGACGCTTGTAATTTTAACCTGCGTATGCCTGGATTCTGCTGGTGGACAAGTTGTCCCCGGGGCCGGGCCCCTGCACACCCAACACTCATAATGAATACAACTAAAATAAATAATATTAAGACAGACCCGAGAAACCTTAGTGCAGGTTTCTCGGCCGAGTCTCTAATAGTTCGAAATGCACTAAGACCTTTTTCAATCCAAATGACAGATATATTTCTGACAGCCAAGCAAGGCCACGACATCAAACCTTGTAATATTGCGCTTGATGATTGTTTAGCACCGAATTCTACATGTAATAATTTCAAAATTTCTAAGTGTGGACATCGTGGATGTCTCACGTGTCCACATTTAGTTCCGCGTTAACTGGTAACTCATATTCTGTTAACTCGTATGTTGATCTTAGTTGTTCTACTACAAACTGTATTTATTTAGTTTCCTGTAAGAAGTGTGGTCAACAGTATGTTGGCAAGACCACCCAAAGACTCCATCTTAGGGTGAACGGTCACAGAAAATCCGTTAGAAAAAAGCAATTGCTTATAGGTAAACATTTTTCTGGACCCGACCATGGCTGGGATAACTTTAGTATTCAGATCATAGACGTCGTCTATCCATCTACTAAGGATTTCCCCTTTGGATTTGAGAGAAAAATCCGATAGCGGGAATTATTCTGGATGCTAGAACTTGGGTCAGTGTTTCCGTTTGGTTTAAATGATAATGTCAGTGGATTCGGCAATGCTACAAACCGCCGTTCAAATATATCCAACATTACCCAACTATTTAAACCTCATCAACGGAGACATCGCAGCCATGGTTGGCGAAAGTTTAATAGTTCGATGATTCACGATCATATCACTTTAAATTACTTAGTGGGTTTAACTAACACACCCAATAGTATACATAGCTTACGTACCGTTCTGTATGCGTTCCCTCTGATAGCTTTAGATAAAATAGCCAGAGATATACAACAATCTGTCTTCAGGAAATATAATATCACCAAAAATCAGTAAAGTATGTCAAGATATAGCGTATTTTCGGTTGTATCGTTCAGTGAACATAATCGAAACATCTCAAGATCGGATTTTCTTGAAACTCAACTACTTAGATAAAGGACTGGACATCATTAATTTACCTCGAATCCTGAATGATCCAGAGGTACGCAACGCTTTACCAAACTATTTTAAGTTCACAGAACCTCCTTGCATTTCATATAAGTATACTAAATCTATAGCCACCAAAATATTCAATTACTCCAATGCTGTCAAGGAGTTTGACTGGAACTTATACACGTCAGGAGGCTATAGTTGTGATTGTGAATCATCGAACTTTATTTATACACCATGCAAACATATTGTGACTGGTGCTCTTGATATGGTGAGTGATAAGGATCTGAAATTACTCCTGATGAAAGGACCTAAATATAGAGAGCCAAGAAGAATAAATCTAAAGGCCGACCAGAAGATAGTCCTCTCTGCATTGGAACAGTACGTTATGGATTGGTCTAAGCGAGAAAAAGTTGAACCTACAGTACTCGCTGATTGGCTGGACCTCACCAAGACCAAGGTCGTTGAAACAATCCGCCATATTGACAGAAGTACTCTTCCCCAAGCAAAACAAGTGCTGAGAAACCTCAATTCGCAAGAAGTTCTAGCAAATCTCCAGAGTAAATTCGTCATAGTCCCAGCAGACAAAGCTCCAATTAATATAATATTCATATGTAAATATTACTATTACCAGGTGCTGGTTAAAGAATTGAGTGTAGACATATCTTCATCAAATACGTCTACTTACTCCCGAACTGCATTTACTCTGGAAGATTTATTTAACAATCACAAACAGTTTCTCAGGGAAAGAGGTATTTGTCTTCCAACCAATGATAACGACATACCAAAACTATACTGGACTCCCAAAATGCATAAATCACCATACAAAGCTAGATTCATAGCTGGTTGTAGAAGCTGCACCGCCAAGCTTCTTTCAACCCTATTGACGAGGGCCCTTCAGGAAGTAAAAGCATTTTGGGAAAGGTATTGCGCCACTATTTCTAAGAACTCTGGCGTTGAATGTATGTGGATATTGAAAAACTCAAAATGTCTTACGGAAGAACTTGATGCTAAAGATCACATACCATACAGACATGTATCCACATGGGATTTCTCGACTCTGTATACTACAATCCCTCATCAGGACCTTATTGACCGTCTAAGTTCATTAATAGTATTTGTGTTCAAGAAAACTGATCGTAGATATATCAATGTCGGAAGCCATAAAGCATTCTTTAGCTCTACTACATACAAGAGATATCATTCATGGGATGTTTCTTTGTTTATAGAGTTGCTTGAATTTCTCATTAAAAATATTTATGTGAAATTTGGCAACACAATATATCAGCAGCATATAGGTATTCCAATGGGCACTAATTGTGCACCCCTGTTGGCTGACCTGTATCTGTTCTCTTATGAATATGACTATATGCAGGCGCTTTCAAAAACCGATCCATTCAAAGCTCGTTCCTTCTCATTCACCAAACGCTATATAGACGATCTTCTCGCTGTCGATAATCGCTATATAAATGACGCATTGAAGGATATATATCCACCTTCACTGGATTTGAAGGAAACTACAGACAGCCCTACAGGCACATCATATTTAGATCTATATCTCTATAAAAATGAAGCGGGCATTCTCTCTCGTCGACTTTATGACAAAAGAGACGATTACAATTTCGACATCGTCAACTATCCCTTTCTGGATAGTAATATTCCAGTGGGACCTGCATATGGCGTATACATATCTCGCTTAGTAGCATTTGCTAGATCCTGTGTTAAATGTGACGATTTTAATCAACGTCACAAAACATTGTTACAGAAACTTATAAAACGGCTATTCCACCAAACGCCTCCACTCAAAGTTTCTCAAATTTGGCGATACATATCGCATGCTGATAAAAAAATACGAACGTAGCGTGCAAGATCTATGGTGCTACGTTTCGTAACTTGTGTCTAATTCCGCTTAACCCGGGGCTAGGGGCCGTATGAACCCATGTACTTCAAGATCCTCATGGTACTCTTATGAACAGTCACAATCAAAGCGTGACTGAGATACATCATTCTTTAGATGACGACTTTACAACGAATTATGGATTAAGAATACTGATCAGCGATACGGATTTGATATTTTTGGAACATCATGATGTCTTGCCGGCATCATTGAAAACTGTTGACCGCTTCTCTCTTGCAGGAAACAAGCCTATGTTTATGTATACTATATGATTGTCTTTTTGAATTTGGTGATAATACTGTTATATGGAATATGGAATAGGTCTTTGGATTATGGACGCGGATATTCTCTAATGGACGACGGCTGAATTATGGATGACGGACTAGACGCTTGTAATTTTAACCTGTGCATGGCTGGATTCTGCTGGTGGACAAGTTGTCCCCGAGGCCGGGCCCCTGCACACCCAACACTCATAATGAATACAACTAAAATAAATAATATTAAGACAGACCCGAGAAACCTTAGTGCAGGTTCTCGGCCGAGTCTCTAATAGTTCGAAATGCACTAAGACCTTTTTCAATCCAAATGACAGATATATTTCTGACAGCAAAGCAAGGCCACGACATCAAACCTTGTAATATTGCGCTTGATGATTGTTTAGCACCGAATTCTACATGTAATAATTTCAAAATTTCTAAGTGTGGACATCGTGGATGTCTCACGTGTCCACTCTTTAATACTTCAGCTTCATTTAGTTCCGCGTTAACTGGTAACTCATATTCTGTTAACTCGTATGTTGATCTTAGTTGTTCTACTACAAACTGTATTTATTTAGTTTCCTGTAAGAAGTGTGGTCAACAGTATGTTGGCAAGACCACCCAAAGACTCCATCTTAGGGTGAACGGTCACAGAAAATCCGTTAGGAAAAAGCAATTGCTTATAGGTAAACATTTTTCTGGACCCGACCATGGCTGGGATAACTTTAGTATTCAGATCATAGACGTCGTCTATCCATCTACTAAGGATTTCCCCTTTGGATTTGAGAGAAAAATCCGAGAGCGGGAATTATTCTGGATGCTAGAACTTGGGTCAGTGTTTCCGTTTGGTTTAAATGATAATGTCAGTGGATTCGGCAATGCTACAAACCGCCGTTCAAATATATCCAACATTACCCAACTATTTAAACCTCATCAACGGAGACATCGCAGCCATGGTGGCGAAAGTTTAATAGTTCGATGATTGACGATCATATCACTTTAAATTACTTAGTGGGTTTAACTAACACACCCAATAGTATACATAGCTTACGTACCGTTCTGTATGCGTTCCCTCTGAGAGCTTTAGATAAAATAGCCAGAGATATTCAACAATCTGTGTCTTCAGGAAATATAATATCACCAAAAATCAGTAAAGTATGTCAAGATATAGCGTATTTTCGGTTGTATCGTCCAGTGAACATAATCGAAACATCTCAAGATCGGCTTTTCTTGAAACTCAACTACTTAGATAAAGGACTGGACATCATTAATTTACCTCGAATCCTGAATGATCCAGAGGTACGCAACGCTGTACCAAACTATTTAAGTTCACAGAACCTTCTTGCATTTCATATAAGTATACTAAATCTATAGCCACCAAAATATTCAATTACTCCAATGCTGTCAAGGAGTATGACTGGAACTTATACACGTCAGGAGGCTATAGTTGTGATTGTGAATCATCGAACTTTATTTATACACCATGCAAACATATTGTGACTGGTGCTCTTGGTATGGTGAGTGATAAGGAACTGAAATTACTCCTGATGAAAGGACCTAAATATAGAGAGCCAAGAAGAATAAATCTGAAGGCCGACCAGAAGATAGTCCTCTCTGCATTGGAACAGTACGTTATGGATTGGTCTAAGCGAGAAAAAGTTGAACCTACAGTACTCGCTGATTGGCTGGACCTCATCAAGAGCAAGGTCGTTGAAACAATCCGCAATATTGGCAGAAGTACTCTTCCCCAAACAAAACAAGTGATGAGAAAACTCAATTCGCAAGAAGTTCTAGCAAATATCCAGAGTAAATTCGTCATAGTTCCAGCAGACAAAGCTCCGAATAATATAATATTCATATGTAAATATTACTATTACCAGGTGCTGGGTAAAGAATTGAGTGTAGACATATCTTCATCAAATACGTCTACTTACTCCCGAACTGCATTTACTCTGGAAGATTTATTTAACAATCACAAACAGTTTCTCAGGGAAAGAGGTATTTGTCTTCCAACCAATCATAACGACATACCAAAACTATACTGGACTCCCAAAATGCATAAATCACCATACAAAGCTAGATTCATAGCTGGTTGTAGAAGCTGCACCGCCAAGCTTCTTTCAACCCTATTGACGAGGGCCCTTCAGGAGGTAAAAGCATTTTGGGAAAGGTATTGCGCCACTATTTCTAAGAACTCTGGCGTTGAATGTATGTGGATATTGAAAAACTCAAAATGTCTTACGGAAGAACTTGATGCTAAAGGTCACATACCATACAGACATGTATCCACATGGGATTTCTCGACTCTGTATACTACAATCCCTCATCAGGACCTTATTGACCGTCTAAGTTTATTAATAGTATCTGTGTTCAAGAAAACTGATCGTAGATATATCAATGTCGGAAGCCATAAAGCATTCTTTAGCTCTACTACATACAAGAGATATCATTCATGGGATGTTTCTTTGCTGATAGAGTTGTTTGAATTTCTCGTTAAATATATTTATGTGAAATTTGGCAACACAATATATCAGCAGCATATAGGTATTCCAATGGGCACTAATTGTGCACCCCTGTTGGCTGACCTGTATCTGTTCTCTTATGAATATGACTATATGCAGGTGCTTTCAAAAACCGATCCATTCAAAGCCCGTTCCTTCTCATTCACCAAACGCTATATAGACGATCTTCTCGCTGTGGATAATCGCTATATAAATGACGCAGTGAAGGATATATATCCACCTTCACTGGATTTGAAGGAAACTACAGATAGCCCTACAGGCACATCTTATTTAGATCTCTATCTCTATAAAAATGAAGCGGGCATTCTCTCTCGTCGACTTTTATGACAAAAGAGACGATTACAATTTCGACATCGTAAACTATCCCTTTCTGGATAGTAATATTCCAGTGGGACCTGCATATGGCGTATACATATCTCGCTGAGTAGCATTTGCTAGATCCTGTGTTAAATGTGACGATTTTAATCAACGTCACAAAACATTGTTACAGAAACTAATAAAACAGGGCTATTCCACCAAACGCCTCCACTCAAAGTTTCTCAAATTTGGCGATACATATCGCATGCTGATAAAAAAAATACGAACGTAGCGTGCAAGATCTATGGCGCTACGTTTCGTAACTGGTGTCTAATTCCGCTTAACCCGGGGCTAGAGGCCGTGTGAACCCATGTACTTCAAGATCCTCATGGTACTCATATGAACAGTCACAATCAAAGCGTGGCTGAGATACATCATTCTTTAGATGACGACTTTACAACGAATTATGGATTAAGAATACTGATCAGCGATACGGATTTGATATTTTTGGAACATCATGATGTCTTGCCGGCATCATTGAAAACTGTTGACCGCTTCTCTCTTGCATGAAACAAGCCTATGTTTATGTATACTATGATTGTCTTTTTGAATTTGGTGCTAATACTGTTATATGGAATATGGAATAGGTCTTTGGATTATGGACGCGGATATTCTCTAATGGACGACGGCTGAATTATGGATGACGGACTAGACGCTTGTAATTTTAACCTGTGTATGCCTGGATTCTGCTGGTGGACAAGTTGTCCCCGAGGCCGGGCCCCTGCACACCCAACACTCATAATGAATACAACTAAAATAAATAATATTAAGACAGACCCGAGAAACCTTAGTGCAGGTTTCTCGGCCGAGTCTCTAATAGTTCGAAATGCACTAAGACCTTTTTCAATCCAAATGACAGATATATTTCTGACAGCAAAGCAAGGCCACGACATCATACCGTGTATTATTGCGCTTGATGATTGTTTAGCACCGAATTCTACATGTAATAATTTCACAATTTCTAAGTGTGGACATCGTGGATGTCTCACGTGTCCACTCTTTAATACTTCAGCTTCATTTAGTTCCGCGTTAACTGGTAACTCATATTCTGTTAACTCGTATGATGATCTTAGTTGTTCTACTACAAACTGTATTTATTTAGTTTCCTGTAAGAAGTGTGGTCAACAGTATGTTGGCAAGACCACCCAAAGACTCCATCTTAGGGTGAACGGTCACAGAAAATCCGTTAGGAAAAAGCAATTGCTTATTGGTAAACATTTTTCTGGACCCGACCATGGCTGGGATAACTTTAGTATTCAGATCATAGACGTCGTCTATCCATCTACTAAGGATTTCCCCTTTGGATTTGAGAGAAAAATCCGAGAGCGGGAATTATTCTGGATGCTAGAACTTGGGCCAGTGTTTCCGTTTGGTTTAAATGATAATGTCAGTGGATTCGGCAATGCTACAAACCGCCGTTCAAATATATCCAACATTACCCAACTATTTAAACCTCATCAACGGAGACATCGCAGCCATGGTGGCGAAAGTTTAATAGTTCGATGATTCACGAACAGACAGCCCTACAGGCACATCATATTGTGTACACTTTAAATTACTTAGTGGATTTAACTAAAACACCCAATAGTATACATAGCTTACGTACCGTTCTGTATGCGTTCCCTCTGAGAGCTTTAGATAAAATAGCCAGAGATATACAACAATCTGTGTCTTCAGGAAATATAATATCACCAAAAATCAGTAAAGCATGTCAAGATATAGCGTATTTTCGGTTGTATCGTCCAGTGCACATAATCGAAACATCTCAAGATCGGCTTTTCTTGAAACTCAACTACTTAGATAAAGGACTGGACATCATTAATTTACCTCGAATCCTGAATGATCCAGAGGTACGCAACGCTGTACCAAACTATTTCAGTCCACAGAACCTCCTTGCATTTCATATAAGTATACTAAATCTATAGCCACCAAAATATTCAATTAATCCAATGCTGTCAAGGAGTTTGACTGGAACTTATACACGTCAGGAGGCTATAGTTGTGATTGTGAATCATCGAACTTTATTTATACACCATGCAAACATATTGTGACTGGTGCTCTTGATATGGTGAGTGATAAGGAACTGAAATTACTCCTGATGAAAGGACCTAAATATAGAGAGCCAAGAAGAATAAATCTGAAGGCCGACCAGAAGATAGTCCTCTCTGCATTGGAACAGTACGTTATGGACTGGTCTAAGCGAGAAAAAGTTGAACCTACAGTACTCGCTGATTGGCTGGACCTCACCAAGAGCAAGGTCGTTGAAACAATCCGCCATATTGACAGAAGTACTCTTCCCCAAGCAAAACAAGTGCTGAGAAACCTCAATTCGCAAGAAGTTCTAGCAAATATCCAGAGTAAATTCGTCATAGTTCCAGCAGACAAAGCTCCGAATAATATAATATTCATATGTAAATATTACTATTACCAGGTGCTGGTTAAAGAATTGAGTGTAGACATATCTTCATCAAAAACGTCTACTTACTCCCGAACTGCATTTACTCTGGAAGATTTATTTAACAATCACAAACAGTTTCTCAGGGAAAGAGGTATTTGTCTTCCAACCAATCATAACGACATAGCAAAACTATACTGGACTCCCAAAATGCATAAATCACCATACAAAGCCAGATTCATAGCTGGTTGTAGAAGCTGCACCACCAAGCTTCTTTCAACCCTATTGACGAGGGCCCTTCAGGAAGTAAAAGCATTTTGGGAAAGGTATTGCGCCACTATTTCTAAGAACTCTGGCGTTGAATGTATGTGGATGTTGAAAAACTCAAAATGTCTGACGGAAGAACTTGATGCTAAAGGTCACATACCATACAGACATGTATCCACATGGGATTTCTCGACTCTGTATACTACAATCCCTCATCAGGACCTTATTGACCGTCTAAGTTTATTGATAGTATCTGTGTTCAAGAAAACTGATCGTAGATATATCAATGTCGGAAGCCATAAAGCATTCTTTAGCTCTACTACATACAAGACATATCATTCATGGGATGTTTCTTTGTTTATAGAGTTGCTTGAATTTCTCATTAAAAATATTTATGTGAAATTTGGCAACACAATAAATCAGCAGCATATAGGTATTCCAATGGGCACTAATTGTGCACCCCTGTTGGCTGACTTGTATCTGTTCTCTTATGAATATGACTATATGCAGGCGCTTTCAAAAACCGATCCATTCAAAGCCCGTTCCTTCTCATTCACCAAACGCTATATAGACGATCTTCTCGCTGTGGATATCAAATTTGGCGAAACATATCGCATGCTGTTAAAAAAAATACGAACGTAGCGTGCAAGATCTATGGCGCTACGTTTCGTAACTTGTGTCTAATTCCGCTTAACCCGGGGCTAGGGGCCGTGTGAACCCATGTACTTCAAGATCCTCATGGTAATCATATGAACAGTCACAATCAAAGCGTGGCTGAGATACATCATTCTTTAGATGACGACTTTACAACGAATTATGGATTAAGAATACTGATCAGCGATACGGATTTGATATTTTTGGAACATCATGATGTCTTGCCGGCATCATTGAAAACTGTTGACCGCTTCTCTCTTGCAGGAAACAAGCCTATGTTTATGTATACTATGATTGTCTTTTTGAATTTGGTGCTAATACTGTTATATGGAATATGGAATAGGTCTTTGGATTATGGACGCGGATATTCTCTAATGGACGACGGCTGAATTATGGATGACGGACTAGACGCTTGTAATTTTAACCTGTGTATGCCTGGATTCTGCTGGTGGACAAGTTGTCCCCGAGGCCGGGCCCCTGCACACCCAACACTCATAATGAATACAACTAAAATAAATAATATTAAGACAGACCCGAGAAACCTTAGTGCAGGTTTCTCGGCCGAGTCTCTAATAGTTCGAAATGCACTAAGACCTTTTTCAATCCAAATGACAGATATATTTCTGACAGCAAAGCAAGGCCACGACAACAAACCTTGTAATATTGCGCTTGATGATTGTTTAGCACCGAATTCTACATGTAATAATTTCAAAATGTCTAAGTGTGGACATCGTGGATGTCTCACGTGTCCACTCTTTAATACTTCAGCTTCATTTAGTTCCGCGTTAACTGGTAACTCATATTCTGTTAACTCGTATGTTGATCTGATCTTAGTTGTTCTACTACAAACTGTATTTATTTAGTTTCCTGTAAGAAGTGTGGTCAACAGTATGTTGGCAAGACCACCCAAAGACTCCATCTTAGGGTGAACGGTCACAGAAAATCCGTTAGGAAAAAGCAATTGCTTATAGGTAAACATTTTTCTGGACCCGACCATGGCTGGGATAACTTTAGTATTCAGATCATAGACGTCGTCTATCCATCTACTAAGGATTTCCCCTTTGGATTTGAGAGAAAAATCCGAGAGCGGGAATTATTCTGGATGCTAGAACTTGGGTCAGTGTTTCCGTTTGGTTTAAATGATAATGTCAGTGGATTCGGCAATGCTACAAACCGCCGTTCAAATATATCCAACATTACCCAACTATTTAAACCTCATCAACGGAGACATCGCAGCCATGGTGGCGAAAGTTTAATAGTTCGATGATTCACGATCATATCACTTTAAATTACTTAGTGGGTTTAACTAACACACCCAATAGTATACATAGCTTACGTACCGTTCTGTATGCGTTCCCTCTGAGAGCTTTAGATAAAATAGCCAGAGATATACAACAATCTGTGTCTTCAGGAAATATAATATCACCAAAAATCAGTGAAGTATGTCAAGATATAGCGTATTTTCGGTTGTATCGTCCAGTGAACATAATCGAAACATCTCAAGATCGGCTTTTCTTGAAACTCAACTACTTAGATAAAGGACTGGACATCATTAATTTACCTCGAATCCTGAATGATCCAGAGGTACGCAACGCTGTACCAAACTATTTAAGTTCACAGAACCTCCTTGCATTTCATATAAGTATACTAAATCTATAGCCACCAAAATATTCAATTACTCCAATGCTGTCAAGGAGTTTGACTGGAACTTATACACGTCAGGAGGCTATAGTTGTGATTGTGAATCATCGCACTTTATTTATACACCATGCAAACACATTTTGACTGGTGCTCTTGATATGGTGAGTGATAAGGATCTAAAATGACTCCTGATGAAAGGACCTAAATATAGAGAGCCAAGAAGAATAAATCTGAAGGCCGACCAGAAGATAGTCCTCTCTGCATTGGAACAGTACGTTATGGATTGGTCTAAGCGAAAAAAAGTTGAATCTACAGTACTCGCTGATTGGCTGGACCTCATCAAGAGCAAGGTCGTTGAAACAATCCGCCATATTGACAGAAGTACTCTTCCCCAAGCAAAACAAGTGCTGAGAAACCTCAATTCGCAAGAAGTTCTAGCAAATATCCAGAGTAAATTCGTCATAGTCCCAGCAGACAAAGCTCCGAATAATATAATATTCATATGTAAATATTACTATTACCAGGTGCTGGTTAAAGAATTGAGTGTAGACATATCTTCATCAAATACGTCTACTTACTCCCGAACTGCATTTACTCTGGAAGATTTATTTAACAATCACAAACAGTTTCTCAGGGAAAGAGGTATTTGTCTTCCAACCAATCATAACGACACACCAAAACTATACTGGACTCCCAAAATGCATAAATCACCATACATTCTCTCTCGTCGACTTTATGACAAAAGAGACGATGACAATTTCGACATCGTAAACTATCCCTTTCTGGATAGTAATATTCCAGTGGGACCTGCATATGGCGTATACATATCTCGCTTAGTAGCATTTGCTAGATCCTGTGTTAAATGTGACGATTTTAATCAACGTCACAAAACATTGTTACATAAACTTATAAAACAGGGCTATTCCACCAAACGCCTCCTCTCAAAGTTTCTCAAATTTG
Organism: Hanleya hanleyi; assembly: GCA_036873755.1. Taxonomy (NCBI): domain Eukaryota; kingdom Metazoa; phylum Mollusca; class Polyplacophora; order Lepidopleurida; family Hanleyidae; genus Hanleya; species Hanleya hanleyi. Next base: position 25,522 of record JAVTVY010039014.1, on the reverse strand, counting down.
GCGATACATATCGCATGCTGATAAAAAAATACGAACGTAGCGTGCAAGATCTATGGCGCTACGTTTCGTAACTTGTGTCTAATTCCGCTTAACCCGGGGCTAGGGGCCGTGTGAACCCATGTACTTCAAGATCCTCATGGTACTCATATGAACAGTCACAATCAAAGCGTGGCTGAGATACATCATTCTTTAGATGACGACTTTACAACGAATTATGGATTAAGAATACTGATCAGCGATACGGATTTGATAGTTTTGGAACATCATGATGTCTTGCCGGCATCATTGAAAACTGTTGACCGCTTCTCTTTTGCATGAAACAAGCCTATGTTTATGTATACTATGATTGTCTTTTTGAATTCATTAGAGAATATCCGCGTCCATAATCCAAAGACCTATTCCATATTCCATATAACAGTATTAGCACCAAATTCAAAAAGACAATCATAGTATACATAAACATAGGCTTGTTTCCTGCAAGAGAGAAGCGGTCAACAGTTTTCAATGATGCGGCAAGACATCATGATGTTCCAAAAATATCAAATCCGTATCGCTGATCAGTATTCTTAATCCATAATATTCGTTGTAAAGTCGTCATCTAAAGAATGATGTATCTCAGTCACGCTTTGATTGTGACTGTTCATATGAGTACCATGAGGATCTTGAAGTACATGGCTTCATACGGCCCCTAACCCCGGGTTAAGCGGAATTAGACACAAGTTACGAAACGTAGCGCCATAGATCTTGCACGCTACGTTCGTATTTTGCTATCAGCATGCGATATGTATCGCCAAATTTGAGAAACTTTGAGTGGAGGCGTTTGGTGGAATAGCCCTGTTTTATAAGTTTCTGCAACAATGTTTTGTGACGTTGATTAAAATCATCACATCTACCACAGGATCTAGCAAATGCTACTCAGCGAGATATGTATACGCCATATGCAGGTCCCACTGGAATATTACTATCCAGAAAGGGATAGTTTACGATGTCGAAATTGTAATCATCTCTTTTGTCATAAAGTCGACGAGAGAATGCCCGCTTCATTTTTATAGAGATAGAGATCTAAATAAGATGTGCCTGTAGGGCTATCTGTAGTTTTCTTCAAATCCAGTGAAGGTGGATATATATCCTTCACTGCATCATTTATATAGCGATTATCCACAGCGAGAAGATCGTCTATATAGCGTTTGGTGAATGAGAAGGAACGGGCTTTGAGTGGATCGGTTTTTGAAAGCGCCAGCATATAGTCATATTCATAAGAGAACAGATACAGGTCAGCCAACAGGGGTGCACAATTAGTACCCATTGGAATACCTATATGCTGCTGATATATTGTGTTGCCAAATTTCACATAGATATTTTTAATGAGAAATTCAAGCAACTCTATAAACAAAGAAACATCCCATGAATGATATCTCTTGTATGTAGTCGAGCTAAAGAATGCTTTATGGCTTCCGACATTAATATATCTACGATCAGTTTTCTTGAACACAGATACTATTAATGAACTTATACGGTCAATAAGGTCCTGATGAGAGATTGTAGTATACAGAGTCGAGAAATCCCATGTGGATACATGTCTGTACGGTATGTGACCTTTAGCATCAAGTTCTTCCGTAAGACATTTTGAGTTTTTCAATATCCACATACATTCAACGCCAGAGTTCTTGAAAATAGTGGCGCAATACCTTTCCCAAAATGCTTTTACCTCCTGAAGGGCCCTCGTCAATAGGGTTGAAAGAATCTTGGTGGTGCAGCTTCTAGAACCAGCTATGAATCTAGCTTTGTATGGTGATTTATGCATTTTGGGAGTCCAGTATATTTTTGGTATGTCGTTATGATTGGTTGGAAGACAAATACCTCTTTCCCTGAGAAACTTTTTGTGATTGTTAAATAAATCTTCCAGAGTAAATGCAGTTTGGGAGTAAGTAGACGTATTTGATGAAGATATGTCTACACTCAATTCTTTAACCAGCACCTGGTAATAGTAATATTTACATATGAATATTATATTATTCGGAGCTTTGTCTGCTGGAACTATGACGAATTTACTCTGGAGATTTGCTAGAACTTCTTGCGAATTGAGGTTTCTCAGTACTTGTTTTACTTGGGGAAGAGTACTTCTGTCAATATGGCGGATTGTTTCAACGACCTTGCTCTTGGTGAGGTCCAGCAATCAGCGAGTACTGTAGGTTCAACTTTTTCTCGCTTAGACTAATCAATAACGTACTGTTCTAATGCAGACAGGACTATCTTCTGGTCGGCCTTCATATTTATTCTTCTTGGCTCTCTATATTTAGGTCCTTTCATCAGGAGTAATTTCAGATCCTTAGCACTCACAACATCAAGGTCACCAGTCACAATATGTTTGCATGGTGTATAGATAAAGTTCGACAATTCACAATCACAACTATAGCCTCCTGACGTGTATAAGTTCCAGTCAAACTCCTTGACAGCATTGGAGTAATTGAATATTTTAGAGGCTATAGATTTAGTATACTTATATGAAATGCAAGGAGGTTCTGCGAACTTGAAATAGTTTGGTACAGCGTTGCGTACCTCTGGATCATTCAGGATTCGAGGTAAATTAATGATGTCCAGTCCTTTATCTAAGTAGTTGAGTTTCAAGAAAAGCCGATCTTGAGATGTTTCGATTATGTTCACTGGACGATACAACCGAAAATACGCTATATCTTGACATACTTTACTGATTTTTGATGGTATTATATTTCCTGAAGACGCAGATTGTTGTATATCTCTGGCTATTTGATTTAAAGCTCTCAGAGGTAACGCATACAGAACTGTACGTCAGCTATGTATACTATTGGGTGCGTTAGTTAAACCCACTAAGTAATTTAAAGTGATATGATCGTGAATCATCGAACTATTAAACTTTCGCCAACCATGGCTGCGTTGTCTCCGTTGATGGGGTTTAAATAGTTGGGTAATGTTGGATGTAATTGAACGGCGGTTTGTAGCATTGCCGAACCCACTGACACTATCATTTAAACCAAACGGAAACACTGACCCAAGTTCTAGCATCCAGAATAATTCCCGCTCTCGGATTTTTCTCTCAAATCCAAAGGGGGAATCCTTAGTAGATGGATAGACGACGTCTATGATCTGAATACTAAAGTTATCCCAGCCATGGTCGGGTCCAGAAAAATGTCTACCTGTAAGCAATTGCTTTTTCCTAACGGATTTTCTGTGACCATTCACCCGAAGATGGAGTCTTTGGGTGGTCTTGGCAACATACTGTTGACCACACTTCTTACAGGTGTAACGGTTAACCGTTTGTGTATAGGACTGTTCGAATCAGAGGGGGCGTGTCACCGCTGGAAGGGTGGAAGAGCCCGTGATGGAGGAGCCAGTGGTCGGAAATGCATACCCCCGTATTTCTCGCTTACCAGAGCGAGATAGGTGTTGCCCTTTATGTGGAACATTCTTTACGAATTATGGAATGGGATGGCATTCCCATTTATGGACTATGAACTGTAATTTCGCTGTGAAGGCAATTTTCCGGGTGTTCGCAACGGCGCCGGGGGGTGAAGAGTGGCCCCGGCTATATAAGCTCGTGCAGACATTGGGAGCGGGTTCAGACCAGAAAGACAGAGCTGGAGGAGGCACGTCCAGGTACAGCCTGTAACTTTCGATTTCGGCGTAATTTACGGTTGGTCCGTGAATGCAGTTGTTTTGGCCTGGGAGTCTAAAAGCTTGTACAATCCTGTAGCTAGTGTAACCTGTAAAAACACGCCAATCCAATGAGAATTTGCCAGCTCGCATTTTCGGTGTGGAAACGTGTTTGTGGTTATGCTATAGTTTAGGAAACACGACAGCGTGGCGTGTCTAGTATAGTTGTGGGGTATTCTATAATACTGTAATGAGACATGTGTTTGCCCGTAGCACATTCAGGCAACTTGCATGGTCTAACTTCAGTATAAAATAAGGCTTTTAGGTCTATACCAGTAGGTTGATAATTTCGACATTATTGCTGTGCTAATCCCGCTGCACTGGGACTAAAGTCGCAATATTTATGTGTCGATCTTGCTGACCGTGAAGCGGTATATGACGATAGTTAGGGATTCCCTCCACCCCCAGAAATATGCAACTGCACTAAATACAGAGATAAATAAGCCAAACTCCCACTGCCATAATACAACGGCGCAGACGGCCGTGCAACGCTATACGGGCGAGAACGAGCACCGTGATTACAGCCAGGCGGAGCAAGTCAAGGTACAAGGCGGGCGAGCTGCTTTCCTCGAGAAACGTCGGTAAATCGTGTATTCCGGGGGCCCAGCAAAAATGTCGCAGACGGCTACACGGACGGCGTCCAGCTGGAAAGAGACAAGTACAGATCACAGATCTTACAGGACGGAAAGATACAGCACACAGAGCACACAAGAAAGATACAGAACACAGATCCCACAAGAAGGATACAGAACACAGATCCCACAAGAAGGATATGTGTATTTATCACACATTAAAGAAAGATACACAGAGCACAGACAACACAGGAAAAGACAAGCCACAGTACAGACAGACTTCTTCCCCCGAGAAACGCCGATAGACGGTGGAATTGGAGAAATCTGCGGCCGGGTCGCCGAGGGTCGCAGGAGGTCGCAGAAATCTGCGACCGGGTCGCAGAAGGTCGCAGAAGCTTGCGACCAGGTCGCAGAGGGTCGCCAACGACAGTTGACATACAGTAATGATGTTTCATCGGTACCAGATGAAATGGTAATACAATATATACCCAAGTTATATAGAGTGAGTGGTGCGTGATACTTACCTGAGAGATCGTCGTGAAGTTGTGTAGTCACAGGCCGTGGCTATAGACGGGTCGCAGCAGCCGTAAGGGTTGAGACGCCGGGCTATACTTACCTGTGCGGGAAGCAGACTGGTGAGCTGACAAGTTAGGGTGAGGCTCCGACGACTGGGGGTGAAGAACACGACTGGGTGCCGTATCTGGAGAGAGCGTTACTGCGTAACGTTCCAACGGGCCGTGACGTTTCAGCGACTTGGTGCCATATCTGGAGAGAGCGTCACTGCCGTGACGTTCCAACGCCTGAGGGTATATATATATTGGGGAGAACGTTACCGCCGTAACGTTCCAACGGGCCTTGACGTTTCAACGACTGTCTTGCCGGCATCATTGAAAATTGTTGACCGCTTCTCTCTTGCAGGAAACAAGCCTATGTTTATGTATACTTTTGTCTTTTTGAATTTGGTGCTAATACTGTTATATGGAAATGGAATAGGTCTTTGGATTATGGACGCGGATATTCTCTAATGGACGACGGCTGGATTATGAATGACGGACTAGACGCTTGTAATCTTGTCTGGAGAGAGCGTTATATCCTTAACGTTCCAACGACGGGGTGCCATCCCTGGAGAGAGCGTTACACCCGTAACGTTCCAACGACGGAGGAAGAGAAGGGCCAGCAGCCAGGCCGCCCTTATCCCCAGAAGAGAAGGACCAGCAGCCAGGCCGCCCTTATCGCGCATAGACATAAAGCACTATATTAACTATAAAGCTATATGCATACACTCCCATATATATATTATTGACATATAACACCAAGCTTAAACTGCACACATTCTCTTCTATTATCCACATATACACCAGGGATACGTATCCGTTAACCTTATATGCACATACCCAGTGTACGTATCCGTTAACCTTATATGCACACACCAAGTGTACGTATCCGTTAACCTTATATGCACACACCAAGTGTGCGTATCCGTTAACTTTATATGCACACACCCTCTCATATCACGTGTATATACACATCAAGTTTATTCGCATACACTCTCCTAGTGTCTGTACATATATGTAAATATCCTAACGTTACATCTCCTTAGACACTCTGTCTAAGTCACGCGGTTCTACGCTATTATTTGTAACCGCGTATACTATTTGTGGAGAATATACCATAATAGACCTTTACATCAGCGTCAGTCATCCTTGTAGGGTTGTGATCATCTCTTCGATCCCCGGATCTGTACTAGTGAAGGGGGTAACTACGGTGACGGAGGGAATGCCAGTGGGCAATCCCGGTTATTGATTCGTTTTCTCGTAAGCACCACGACTGGTCCTGCTCGTACACGTTGCGCGGAGAAAACTGGTGGCAGCGGTGGGATCTGGCCTGATCTACAACAGAAGAGAACAACCGACTACTAGAGATGACCGACACCGACGTGCCGACAACGCCATTAACCATGAGTTCTTCAATGACAACGCCGAGACGTCCGGATATAGCGGGCCTACGAGCTATCCTACAGGGGAGGGAACGATTGAGGACGACAGAAGATGTGAGTCCTGTGGAAGCACCGCTTGACCTGTCAATGCCCGCCCTCGTCGAGACGGAGACTTCGTCGACCATCCAAACACTACTCGAGGGCCTCAAGAGCTTACAGGCAGAGATGCGGACGATGCGGGCGACCTTCAATCAGACGACGATGGGAGCCCCAACGCACACGTCCACGCCCAGGGCCGAAGAGGGTACTACCAGAACCCCCATAGAGCAGCCTGTACGGGAACAGACGATTTGCGACCGGGTCGCAGAAGTTGGCGACCGGGTCGCAGAGGGCCGCAACCGGGTCGCAGAAGGGCACCATTCAGCGGCTGATACCAGTGGGGGAGCCACAGTCATGACCATCCCTGTTTCCCGTAAGACGTTGGTTAAGGCTTCGACCTACGATGGAAGTACGCCCTGGAGAGATCACCTGGTACATTTTGAATATTGCGCAGCCTTAAAGCAGCGGACGCTGGAAGAGAAGGGACAGCACTTGGCCGTATCCCTGCGGGGGCCAGCACAACAGGTTCTCTCTAGTCTGAAGATGAAACCAGGGGAAGCAAATTTCACCTGTCTACGTGATGCCTTGGAGAGACGCTTCGCCCCGCCTAACCAAATGGAGCTGTATAAATCCAAGCTGAAGTCAAGGCGACGACTGAGGGGAGAAGATCTACCCGAACTGGGCCAAGCTCTGGTGAGACTCAGCCAGATGGCCTACCCCGACGCCGGTGATGAGGTCCAAGACACCCTGGCCCGTGACCAATTCTTTGAGGCAATTGAAGAAGACTTACGGTTCAAAGTCTGGCAGTGCCGCCCGAAGTCCCTAGACGAGGCTGTGCATGCAGCAGTGGAAGTAGAGGCCTTCCAAGACGCCCAGCGTCGACGTCCCGAACCCACGGCAAGAGCCGCTGCAGGAGAAGACATCCCGGCTGACGTTCCTGAGGACGATGAGGACGCGCAGGCCCGACTTAGAGCAGAGATTGCTACCCTGATGGAAGAATTTAAGAGGCGCTTCCCGGGACGGGGACGCTCAAGTTCAAGGCGGGGGCAGAGGGCGGGACGACAACCACGCCGGGGATGTTGGAGGTGCGGAGAAGACGGCCATTTTAGAGCGGCGTGCCCTAGACGTTCACCCTCTCCGCCCCCGAGACGGTCGTCCGGGTCCGGGAACCCACCAAAGCCCCAGGGACCCAAGCCTGCGCTTCATAACCAGGGAGAAGCAGGGATATACCTACCCGCGTCTATCGGGCCGGTGAAGGTGATGTGCTGTGTGGACTCCGGAGCATCTATCTCCTTGATCAGCCGCCGGATATGGGAACAGCTTGACCCAGATGTGAAACCAGTCCTTCGAGACTCCCGGTACCAGTCCATCAAGGTAGCTGACGGTTCCCATATGCCTTTACTCGGAGAGGGAGACTTCAGGATATCGATCCAGGGGACGGTGTGGAAGCACACGCTGGTTGTGGGAGATCTGTCCATTGACGCCATCTTGGGGTACGACTTCCTGTATCGCCACGGCTGTATACTTGACGCAAGGGGCCATCGATTGAAGCTGCGAGGCAAGTACCTGCAATGCGAGGTTGTAGGAAGTTTTGATTGTTATCGTTTGGCCCTGGCTGAGACCATCACCATACCGCCTAGAACCCAGATGCTTGCCCCGGCCAGGGTGGAAGACGCACCGCCGGGGGAGATTGGACTAGTAGAGGGGGAGCTCGCATTTACCGAGAAGACCGGCCTAGTCCTGGCGAGAACACTTTCTCGAGTTGCATCTGATGGTAGTGTGCCTATTCGTATGCTGAACGCTTCCGATGAGTCCACAGTCATTCACGCTGCCACCTTCTGTGGTAGTATGTCCACACTGGGTGATGTTCCGGAAGAACCTACAGAGCCGAGGACGCGGACGACGACCCTGCCAGCATATATGCGGCCTCTGTTGGAGAAGTCCAAGGACGATCTGAATGCAGCCCAGTTGAGGGAAGTTGAACAAATGCTGAGTCGACACGCTGATTTGTTTGCGGCCGATGACGATGACCTTGGACGTACGACCAGGGTGCAACATCAAATAAAGAAGGGGAATGCACCCCCGATTCGTATTCCGCCTAGAAGACCGCCCCTTCATGCCCGATGGGAGATCGACAAGCAGGTTGACGAGATGTTACGACGAGGTGTGGTCGAGCCCTCCGCGGGACCGTGGTCGGCCCCTGTCGTCCTGGTGAAGAAGAAGGACGGTAAATCTCGATTCTGCGTCGATTATCGGGCCCTGAATGACGTCACAGAGAAAGACGCATATCCTCTGCCAAGGATCGATGACAGTCTTGACGCACTGAACGGGGCACAGTGGTGGTCTACCCTCGACTTGATGTCCGGATACTGGCAAGTTGAATTGGCGCCTGAAGATCGATGCAAGTCCGCGTTTTCTACCCGGAAAGGCCTTTACCAGTTCCGCGTTATGCCGTTCGGGCTGTGCAGCGCCCCTGGAACCTTCGAACGCCTAATGGAAGCGGTATTGGCCGGTCTGCACTACGAGACATGCCTCATTTACCTCGATGATATCATCGTGTTCGGGAAGACGTTTACCGAGATGCTGGCCAACTTGGAGGTGGTGTTCCAGAGACTACAGCTTCACGGGCTTAAGTTGAAACCCTCCAAGTGTGTCATTGGCGCCCGAAAAGTCACCTACCTGGGACACGTCGTGTCCGGCGCTGGTATCGAGACGGAACCGGAGAAAGTCCAGGCTGTGAGAGACTGGCCCACCCCAGTCTCCCAGACCGAGGTACGGAGTTTCCTCGGATTGTGTAGCTATTATCGGAGGTTCGTCAAAGACTTTGCGACCGTGGCAGCGCCCCTGCATCAACTTACCCAGAAGGAGAAGAGCTTCGTGTGGACCGATGATTGTCAGATCGCATTTGAGACCCTGAAGGGGAAGATGATAGCGGCGCCCATCCTGGCCATGCCTGACATGTCTAAACCGTTTATCCTGGACACGGATGCCAGCGGTTGGGGCATCGGAGCCGTTTTGTCCCAAGAGGTCGACGGACAGGAGAGGGTGGTGGCCTATGGCAGCAGGGTACTCACCAGGGCTGAGAAGGCATACTGCGTGACCTGGCGCGAACTCCTGGCGGTGGTCCACTTCGTTAAGTCGTTGCGGCACTACCTCTACGGGAAGAAGTTCCTACTGCGCACCGACCACGGGTCCTTGAGGTGGCTCATGAGATTCAAAGAGCCGGAGGGCCAACTCGCAAGGTGGATCCAAGCTCTGTCGACCTATCAATTTGACATCGTCCACCGACCGGGCCGTAAGCATCAGAATGCTGACGCGATGAGCAGACGTCCGTGCAAGCAGTGTGGTCGTTCCTCCGAGATCGAAGACGGAGGGACTGCGGCGGCCAGAGCTGTGACGGTAACTCCTCCTAACGATGACTTTGCAGCGGCCCAAGCTGCAGACCCCGAGCTACTTCCAGTGATTGAGTGGGTGAAGGTTGGCGCCAGACCTCGGTGGGACCTAGTCTGTCAATACAGTGGGGTGACGAAAGCGCTGTGGGGAGCCTATGACGCCTTGGCCCTAGAAGGCGACCTCCTGGTGCGACGTTGGTATGACGTGCGAGGCCGAGAGAAGGCTAAGTTACTGGTGGTCCCGAGGGCCCTTCAAAAGAGGATACTCAGGGAATGTCATGATAGCCCGACTGGAGGACACCTAGGTGTGTTGAAGACGTTGAAGAAGGTGCGACAGGCGTACGCCTGGGTTGGCCTGCAGCGTGACGTTCGACAGTGGTGCCGGAGCTGCGACACGTGTAGTCGGAGGAAGCAGGCTGGGAAGAACCCCCGAGGACAGCACCGCGGGATGATGACGGGATGCCCCGGAGAACGTATCGCCGTGGACTTGATGGGTCCTCTCTCCCTGACGACGAGAGGAAATCTGCATATTGAGGTCATCTGTGACTATTTCACGAAGTGGGTGGAGGCTGTTGCACTTCCGGACCAAGAAGCGCAAACGGTGGCCCAGGCTGTGATTGACTTGTACGTCAGCCGGTTCGGTGTCCCCTCCCTGATACACTCGGACCAGGGGCGGAACTTCGAGAGCAAAGTGTTCGAGGGGATGTGCCGGATCCTCGGCATGAAGAAGACGCGGACGACGGCGTACCATCCGCAGTCTAACGGGCAGGTTGAGAGGTTCAACAGGACTCTGGGTCAGATGCTTCATGCTAGTGCCGCCCGCCACCCCGACGATTGGGATGTGTATATTCCACTAACCCTGATGGCGTACCGTGCAGCCGCACACGAGACCACGGGGTATACGCCGAATATGATGACGTTTGGCCGCGAGGTGACTCTACCAGTTGGGGCTCCCCCGAGTGAGAGAACGGAGCCCGTGCCGTGGGTCGGGGACCTTCGTGACCACTTAGTCGATGTCCACGAGGATGCGAGGGAAAATAGTGGGAAGGCCCTGAGCCGGCAGAAGCGCCTGTACAACCTGAAGGCCAAGGCGCAAAGATTCGTCCCCGGAGACCAGGTCTATCTGCATACCGTAGTGACCCGGCCAGGGCAGATACGGAAGCTTCGAGACCGGTGGCTAGGACCGTTTGTGGTGGAGGCGGCATTGTCGGACGTTACCTACCGGATCCGGAGTGACGACGGGAGGCGACAGGTCGTCCATGTTGACCGGGTCAAACCATGTTATCCGCGGCTGGACGTGGAGGGTGACGATATACCGTCGGAGAGCGGCAGTGACGACGGTGGCGACCAGCAGGGGCCGGAAACGGCTGACGCAGAGCCTTACGCCGTGACCCACCCGGTAGCCGTGCAGCCACCCATAGACCAGCCCCAGACGAGCCGGAGTGGACGCGTCATCCGGCAGCCGGCCTGGCAGGCCGAATTTGAGTTGGAACCGCGGGGAACGCCGGATAGCGAGTTGGAGGACGAGCCCGAGGAAGTGGCCGAGGGTGAGGCAGCCCACACACACGACGACGACCCGCGGACGGCGAGTGGTGAAGCCTCGCAGGTTGCACGACTACGTGCTGGCGTCCCAGCCCGTGTACCGTAAGAGGGGGGAAGCCCGACCCCTCCAACTGAGCGTGCAGCCCAGTGGACCTAATGTCGTGGGGCGGCTCTGCTAGCCGCCCATGTAATTCTGTGAAGGAAATTTGTTGGACCTGATGTCGTGGTGGCCCGGCCAGACCGCCGGAGGGCGGTCACCTTGTGATTTCGCCGGCCCTGATGGCCAGTAATTGGCGAGGACTGTTTGATTGTTTAAACTGATTCGAGCTGCACAACTGGGACTGTGGGACTACCCTCTACTGTGGGACCCGTACGGCCATGACGGGGACGTCATGATTTGGAAAGGCGGGGGCAGTGTAACGGTTAACCGTTTGTGTATAGGACTGTTCGAATCAGAGGGGGGCGTGTCACCGCTGGAAGGGTGGAAGAGCCCGTGATGGAGGAGCCAGTGGTCGGAAATGCATTCCCCCGTATTTCTCGCTTACCAGAGCGAGATAGGTGTTGCCCTTTATGTGGAACATTCTGTACGAATTATGGAATGGGATGGCATTCCCATTTATGGACTATGAACTGTAATTTCGCTGTGAAGGCGATTTTCCGGGTGTTCGCAACGGCGCCGGGGAGTGAAGAGTGGCCCCGGCTATATAAGCTCGTGCAGACATTGGGAGCGGGTTCAGACCAGAAAGACAGAGCTGGAGGAAGCACGTCCAGGTACAGCCTGTAACTTTCGATTTCGGCGTAATTTACGGTTGGGCCGTGAATGCAGTTGTTTTGGCCTGGGAGTCTAAAAGCTTGTACAATCCTGTAGCTAGTGTAACCTGTAAAAACACGCCAATCCAATGAGAATTTGCCAGCTCGCATTTTCGGTGTGGAAACGTGTTTGTGGTTATGCTATAGTTTAGGAAACACGACAGCGTGGCGTGTCTAGTATAGTTGTGGGGTATTCTATAATACTGTAATGAGACATGTGTTTGCCCGTAGCACATTCAGGCAACTTGCATGGTCTAACTTCAATATAAAATAAGGCTTTTAGGTCTATACCAGTAGGTTGATAATTTCGACATTATTGCTGTGCTAATCCCGCTGCACTGGGACTAAAGTCGCAATATTTATGTGTCGATCTTGTTGACCGTGAAGCGGTATATGACGATAGTTAGGGATTCCCTCCACCCCCAGAAATATGCAACTGCACTAAATACAGAGATAAATAAGCCAAACTCCCACTGCCATAATACAACGACGCAGACGGCCGTGCAACGCTATACGGGCGAGAACGAGCACCGTGATTACAGCCAGGCGGAGCAAGTCAAGGTACAAGGCGGGCGAGCTGCTTTCCTCGGGAAACGTCGGTAAATCGTGTATTCCGGGGGCCCAGCAAAAATGTCGCAGACGGCTACACGGACGGCGTCCAGCTGGAAAGAGACAAGTACAGATCACAGATCTTACAGGACGGAAAGATACAACACACAGAGCACACAAGAAAGATACAGAACACAGATCCCACAAGAAGGATACAGAACACAGATCCCACAAGAAGGATATGTGTATTTATCACACATTAAAGAAAGATACACAGAGTACAGACAACACAGGAAAAGACAAAGCACAGCACAGACAGACTTCTTCCCCCGAGAAACGCCGATAGACGGTGGAATTGGAGAAATCTGCGGCCGGGTCGCCGAGGGTCGCAGGAGGTCGCAGAAATCTGCGGCCGGGTCGCAGAAGGTCGCAGAAGCTTGCGACCAGGTCGCAGAGGGTCGCCAACGACAGTTGACATACAGTAATGATGTTTCATCGGTACCAGATGAAATGGTAATACAATATATACCCAAGTAATTGTCCTGACGGTCACGGAGAGTGAGTGGTGCGTGATTCTTACCTGAGAGATCGTCGTGAAGTTGTGTAGTCACAGGCCGTGGCTATAGACGGGTCGCAGCAGCCGTAAGGGTTGAGACGCCGGGCTATACTTACCTGTGCGGGAAGCAGACTGGTGAGCTGACAAGTTTGGGTCAGGCTCCGACGACTGGGGGTGAAGAACACGCCGGGTTGCCACGTCTCTGGAGAGAGCGTCACCGCCGTGACGTTCCAACGACTGGGTGCCGTATCTGGAGAGAGCGTTACTGCGTAACGTTCCAACGGGCCGTGACGTTTCAGCGACTTGGTGCCATATCTGGAGAGAGCGTCACTGCCGTGACGTTCCAACGCCTGAGGGTATATATATATTGGGGAGAACGTTACCGCCGTAACGTTTCAACGGGCCTTGACGTTTCAACGACTGGGTGTCTTGTCTGGAGAGAGCGTTATATCCTTAACGTTCCAACGACGGGGTGCCATCCCTGGAGAGAGCGTTACACCCGTAACGTTCCAACGACGGAGGAAGAAAAGGGCCAGCAGCCAGGCCGCCCTTATCCCCAGAAGAGAAGGGCCAGCAGCCAGGCCGCCCTTATCGCGCATAGACATAAAGCACTATATTAACTATAAAGCTATATGCATACACTCCCATATATATATTATTGACATATAACACCAAGCTTAAACTGCACACATTCTCTTCTATTATCCACATATACACCAGGGATACGTATCCGTTAACCTTATATGCACATACCCAGTGTACGTATCCGTTAACCTTATATGCACACACCAAGTGTACGTATCCGTTAACCTTATATGCACACACCAAGTGTGCGTATCCGTTAACTTTATATGCACACACCCTCTCATATCACGTGTATATACACATCAAGTTTATTCGCATACACTCTCCTAGTGTCTGTACATATATGTAAATATCCTAACGTTACATCTCCTTAGACACTCTGTCTAAGTCACGCGGTTCTACGCTATTATTTGTAACCGCGTATACTATTTGTGGAGAATATACCATAATAGACCTTTACATCAGCGTCAGTCATCCTTGTAGGGTTGTGATCATCTCTTCGATCCCCGGATCTGTACTAGTGAAGGGGCTAACTACGGTGACGGCCAGAATGCCAGTGGGCAATCCCGGTTATTGATTCGTTTTCTCGTAAGCACCACGACTGGTCCTGCTCGTACACGTTACAGAGGAAACTAAATAAATACAGTTTGTAGTAGAACAACTAAGATCAACATACGAGTTAACAGAATATGAGTTTCCAGTTAACGCGGAACTAAATGAAGCTGACGTATTAAAGAGTGGACACGTGAGACATCCACGATGTCCACACTTATGGAATAGGTCTTTGGATTATGGACGCGGATATTCTCTAATGGACGACGGCTGAATTATGGATGACGGACTAGACGCTTGTAATTTTAACCTGTGTATGCCTGGATTCTGCTGGTGGACAAGTTGTCCCCGAGGCCGGGCCCCTGCACACCCAACACTCATAATGAATACAACTAAAATAAATAATATTAAGACAGACCCGAGAAACCTTAGTGCAGGTTTCTCGGCCGAGTCTCTAATAGTTCGAAATGCACTAAGACCTTTTTCAATTCAAATGACAGATATATTTCTGACAGCAAAGCAAGGCCACGACATCAAACCTTGCAATATTGCGCTTGATGATTGTTTAGCACCGAATTCTACATGTAATAATTTCAAAATTTCTAAGTGTGGACATCGTGGATGTCTCGCGTGTCCACTCTTTAATACTTCAGCTTCATTTAGTTCCGCGTTAACTGGTAACTCATATTCTGTTAACTCGTATGTTGATCTTAGTTGTTCTACTACAAAATGTATTTATTTAGTTTCCTGTAAGAAGTGTGGTCAACAGTATGTTGGCAAGACCACCCAAACACTCCATCTTAGGGTGAACGGTCACAGAAAATCCGTTAGGAAAAAGCAATTGCTTATAGGTAAACATTTTTCTGGACCCGGCCATGGCTGGGATAACTTTAGTATTCAGATCATAGACGTCGTCTATCCATCTACTAAGGATTTCCCCTTTGGATTTGAGAGAAAAATCCGAGAGCGGGAATTATTCTGGATGCTAGAACTTGGGCCAGTGTTTCCGTTTGGTTTAAATGATAATGTCAGTGGATTCGGCAATGCTACAAACCGCCGTTCAAATATATCCAACATTACCCAACTATTTAAACCTCATCAACGGAGACATCGCAGCCATGGTGGCGAAAGTTTAATAGTTCGATTATTGACGATCATATCACTTTAAATTACTTAGTGGGTTTAACTAACACACCCAATAGTATACATAGCTTACGTACCGTTCTGTATGCGTTCCCTCTGAGAGCTTTAGATAAAATAGCCAGAGATATACAACAATCTGTGTCTTCAGGAAATATAATATCACCAAAAATCAGTAAAGTATGTCAAGATATAGCGTATTTTCGGTTGCATCGTCCAGTGAACATAATCGAAACATCTCAAGATCGGCTTTTCTTGAAACTCAACTACTTAGATAAAGGACTGGACATCATTAATTTACCTCGAATCCTGAGTGATCCAGAGGTACGCAACGCTGTACCAAACTATTTAAGTTCACAGAACCTCCTTGCATTTCATATAAGTATACTAAATCTATAGCCACCAAAATATTCAATTACTCCAATGCTGTCAAGGAGTTTGACTGGAACTTATACACGTCAGGAGGCTATAGTTGTGATTGTGAATCATCGAACTTTATTTATACACCATGCAAACATATTGTGACTGGTGCTCTTGATATGGTGAGTGATAAGGATATGAAATTACTCCTGATGAAAGGACCTAAATATAGAGAGCCAAGAAGAATAAATCTGAAGACCGACCAGAAGATAGTCCTCTCTGCATTGGAACAGTACGTTATGGATTGGTCTAAGCGAGAAAAAGTTGAACCTACAGTACTCGCTGATTGGCTGGACCTCATCAAGAGCAAGGTCGTTGAAACAATCCGCCATATTGACAGAAGTACTCTTCCCCAGGCAAAACAAGTGCTGAGAAACCTCAATTCGCAAGAAGTTCTAGCAAATCTCCAAAGTAAATTCGTCATAGTCCCAGCAGACAAAGCTCCGAATAATATAATATTCATATGTAAATATTACTATTACCAGGTGCTGGTTAAAGAATTGAGCGTAGACATATCTTCATCAAATACGTCTACTTACTCCCGAACTGCATTTACTCTGGAAGATTTATTTAACAATCACAAACAGTTTCTCAGGGAAAGAGGTATTTCTCTTCCAACCAATCATAACGATATACCAAAACTATACTGGACTCCCAAAATGCATAAATCACCATACAAAGCTAGATTCATAGCTGGTTCTAGAAGCTGCACCACCAGGCTTCTTTCAACCCTTTTGACGAGGGCCCTTCAGGAGGTAAAAGCATTTTGGGAAAGGTATTGCGCCACTATTTCTAAGAACTCTGGCGTTGAATGTATGTGGATATTGAAAAACTCAAAATGTCTTACGGATGAACTTGATGCTAAAGGTCACATACCATACAGACATGTATCCACATGGGATTTCTCGACTCTGTATACTACAATCCCTCATCAGGACCTTATTGACCGTCTAAGTTCATTAATAGTATCTGTGTTCAAGAAAACTGATCGTAGATATATCAATGTCGGAAGCCATAAAGCATTCTTTAGCTCTACTACATACAAGAGATATCATTCATGGGATGTTTCTTTGTTTATAGAGTGGCTTGAATTTCTCATTAAAAATATTTATGTGAAATTTGGCAACACAATATATCAGCAGCATATAGGTATTCCAATGGGCACTAATTGTGCACCCCTGTTGGCTGACCTGTATCTGTTCTCTTATGAATATGACTATATGCAGGCGCTTTCAAAAAACCGATCCATTCAAAGCCCGTTCCTTCTCATTCACCAAACGCTATATAGACGATCTTCTCGCTGTGGATAATCGCTATATAAATGACGCAGTGAAGGATATATATCCACCTTCACTGGATTTGAAGGAAACTACAGATAGCCCTACAGGCACATCTTATTTAGATCTCTATCTCTATAAAAATGAAGCGGGCATTCTCTCTCGTCGACTTTATGACAAAAGAGACGATTACAATTTCGACATCGTAAACTATCCCTTTCTGGATAGTAATATTCCAGTGGGACCTGCATATGGCGTATACATATCTCACTTAGTAGCATTTGCTAGATCCTGTGTTAAATGTGACGATTTTAATCAACGTCACAAAACATTGTTACAGAAACTTATAAAACAGGGCTATTCCACCAAACCGCCTCCACTCAAAGTTTCTCAAATTTGGCGATACATATCGCATGCTGATAAAAAAATACGAACGTAGCGTGCAAGATCTATGGCGCTACGTTTCGTAACTTGTGTCTATTTCCGCTTAACCCGGGGCTAGGGGCCGTGTGAACCCATGGACTTCAAGATCCTCTTGGGACTGATATGAACAGTCACAATCAAAGCGTGGCTGAGATACATCATTCTTTAGATGACGACTTTACAACGAATTATGGATTAAGAATACTGATCAGCGATACGGATTTGATATTTTTGGAACATCATGATGTCTTGCCGGCATCATTGAAAACTGTTGACCGCTTCTCTCTTGCATGAAACAAGCCTATGTTTATGTATACTATGATTGTCTTTTTGAATTTGGTGCTAATACTGTTATATGGAATATGGAATAGGTCTTTGGATTATGAACGCGGATATTCTCTAATGGACGACGGCTGAATTATGGATGACGGACTAGACGCCTGTAATTTTAACCTGTGTATGCCTAGATTCTGCTGGTGGACAAGTTGTCCCCGAGGCCGGGCCCCTGCACACCCAACACTCATAATGAATACAACTAAAATAAATAATATTAAGACAGACCCGAGAAACCTTAGTGCAGGTTTCTCGGCCGAGTCTCTAATGCATGTAGTTCGAAATGAACTAAGACCTTTTTCAATCCAAATGACAGATATATTTCTGACAGCAAAGCAAGGCCACGACATCAAACCTTGTAATATTGCGCTTGATGATTGTTTAGCACCGAATTCTACATGTAATAATTTCAAAATTTCTAAGTGTGGACATCGTGGATGTCTCACGTGTCCACTCTTTAATACTTCAGCTTCTTTTAGTTCCGCGTTAACTGGTAACTCATATTTTGTTAACTCGTATGTTGATCTTAGTTGTTCTACTACAAACTGTATTTATTTAGTTTCCTGTAAGAAGTGTGGTCAACAGTATGTTGGCAAGACCACCCAAAGACTCCATCTTAGGGTGAACGGTCACAGAAAATCCGTTAGGAAAAAGCAATTGCTTATAGGTAAACATTTTTCTGGACCCGACCATGGCTGGGATAACTTTAGTATTCAGATCATAGACGTCGTCTATCCATCTACTAAGGATTCCCCCTTTGGATTTGAGAGAAAAATCCGAGAGCGGGAATTATTCTGGATGCTAGAACTTGGGTCAGTGTTTCCGTTTGGTTTAAATGATAATGTCAGTGGGTTCGGCAATGCTACAAACCGCCGTTCAAATATATCCAACATTACCCAGCTATTTAAACCCCATCAACGGAGACATCACAGCCATGGTTGGCGAAAGTTTAATAGTTCGATGATTCACGATCATATCACTTTAAATTACTTAGTGGGTTTAACTAACACACCCAACAGTATACATAGCTTACGTACAGTTCTGTATGCGTTACCTCTGAGAGCTTTAGATCATCTAGCCAGAGATATACAACAATCTGCGTCTTCAGGAAATATAATACCATCAAAAATCATTAAAGTATGTCGAGATATAGCGTATTTTCGGTTGTATCGTACAGTGAACATAATTGAAACATCTCAAGATCGGCTTTTCTTGAAACTCAACTACTTAAAGGACTGGACATCATTAGTTTACCTCGAATCCTGAATGATCTAGAGGTACGCAACGCTGTGCCAAACTATTTTAAGTTCACAGAACCTCCTTGCATTTCATATAAGTACACTAAATCTATAGCCACCAAAATACTCAATTACGCCAATGCTGTCCAGGGGTTTGACTGGAACTCATACACGTCAGGAGGCTATAGTTGTGATTGTGAATCGTCGAACTTTATCTATACACCATGCAAACATATTGTGACTGGTGACCTTGATGTGGTGAGTGTAAATGAGTCGGGCGATATCTTTGTATAAGAAATCCTTTATTTTTGTTTTAATCCTTAGAGCGGCTCTTTATTGGGTTGATATTTCCTGTATCACAAACCCTACAAACTATCAAGACCCTATTTCTAAAGATGAAAAGACGTATTTCTTTCAACAGTTTCTATATATATTTTTTTCTTTTAACCCCCTCAAATTCTATGAGATCGCGACTGTGATCTGTGATATTATAACTGCATAATTCATGCTCATCGGGCATGCGCACTTGAGAAAAAGTCCTGAAAATTCTTCATTAGAAATTATATATATATATTTATGCACGAGGAAGAGATTTAAAATTAAATTAAATGACAGCATGTTTCGAACAAAATATTCCGATAATTGATGCTCCCCGGGCATGCGCACTTCGCCAGTCGCCGCGCGCCGTGATTCGTCCGGCGAATGCTGCGCGCCGAGTTTTTTTCGGGTTAAAAGATAGGTCCAAACTCGCTGCGTTTTAAGGCGCGTGGCGACTGGCGAGTTTTTGCAGGTTAAGAGATAGGAGAAAGTCGCCAGTCGCCGCGCGCCGGAGAGGTCCACGGCGCGTGGCGAGTGGCGAGTTTCTCTACAGTCAAAAGTCGAATTTTTGCAGGTTAAGAGATAGGGCCAAAGTCGCCGCGTTTTACGGCCGTGGCGAGTGGCGAGTTTTTGCATGTTAAGAGATAGGAGAAAGTCGCCAGTCGCCTCGCGCTAAAGTGTCCACGGCGCGTGGCGAGTGGCGAGTTTTTGCATGTTAAGACATAGGAAAAAGTTGCCAGTCGCCGTGCGCCAGTGTCCACGGCGCTTGGCGAATGGCGAGTTTCTAAAAGTCGCCACGCGCCGCGAGCTTGGCCCAAATAGAACACCATACCTGTCTTTCACACGATTCAAAATTCCGCTTGAGGTGGTTATTATCGTAAGAAAATGATGACCTGTTTACTGAAAATACATGATATGTGCATACAATAGGGGATGACACGCAGTCGAATCGTTAAATCTAAGGGAGCAAGTGAAGCGTTTCTGGGAAATTCAAATATAGACTGCAAGTGAAATTGAATACGTAAAGTGCCATTTACGTACACTTCGCCATCCATAAGTCTCACCGCGTATAGATGACCCAGATGGTTACAGGTTGCGGAAGTTCGTGGGAAAACTGTGAGTGTGATGGAGCATAGCCGGGCTTACGTGCTTTTTGGCATGTCTGCTTTCAAATGTGAGATGGTGGGGGAAGAATGCTTATGAAGATGAATGTTTGGGATTCGGAATATTTGGGGGCATTGGTGGTTTTGGAAATTCCCAGAGCATGCACTCGTGGTGACTGAAGCTGACGAACCAATGACGGACAGCGACCTTGACTTTGATATCATGTTCAATCAAGAACGGGAATTCGGTTTATTCTGAGTCTTTTCAGAGATACGAATAATTAGTTTTATATTCAGATCTGTCAAAGGAGGAATTTTGATGGTGATTGAGCAGATGCTTGATTTGCTTATCAAGTGTCTTCGTCATTCAGCTTTGGGAGTACTCAAAGCTAATATTACATTGAAGTGTCGCAGAGTGTCTCTGGTTTTCCTAAAGTTACAGAAAAACATAAAAACGCAATTTATTCATTGGGGCTACACTACACTATCCCCTGTTATGAATTATCGATGTATGTGGCAGTTGCACATTTATGCAATACAGAGAGAGAGGGAGAGAAAGAGAGCTTCCATTTGGGCAATCCATGAAAGTAAGATACTGGCTGAGCCGTCATTGTTCAGTCGGTAGAGCATCTCCGCGTTTAGAGGGGTTGTGGGTTCGAATCCATCTGACGGCTTATACATTCTTCCTCTCTCAAAATCATGTCATGCATTATCTCGTTATCATCTCGAATAATTCATGTGACATTTGATTTACTTCCCTTCCAGAAGCATTTTCCGGTGAAGTTGTTCATTGCAAATTTGTCGGAATGTTACGGCACTGATAGCGGAAAATCGGTATATCTTTGTGGCACGTGTCTTCTTTTACCTCCTCAAACAGTAAAGAAAAAATATGTGAAAAAAAGATACGAATTATATTCATTTGGGAAAAACTGGAAACTCTTCAAATCACAACCGACTTTAAAACGGAAATAGATTATTCGCTAGATCGGTCGACCATGAAATACCGGATACTATACTGCCACTCGTAATACCGGATATACTGCCACTCGTATGTATATACATGTTTTCAAGAACTCGGAACACCCACTTTCCTATTCTATATTAATACTTTTTTCTGATGTTATACATTTAGAACCAAAATATAGTTAGTGGACGATGGTTGCTGGATTACTGTTGGATAAATTTCAGCAATCTGCCTTGATTGATCGATTCAATATAAATTATTCTTTTTCATACATTTTTGTCCAATTAATCATTCCCATATAATTGGACTGAACTGACAGGAAACCGGAACGGAAATATGTCCAGACTATGAGGTTTCCGCCACGGATATTTACAAATATGTATATACATGTAGAGTTTTGTGAAAAAGTATGCACATGGACAGGTGATGTCTCGGCGCCCAGATGGCGTTAAATATCCATTAGATTCCCTGTCCCCCTCCCGAGAGTCCTTCTGTGAAACTATCATAAGCACCCTCAATGGCTACATATAGACACACAAATGTTATTTTAATGTTTATATCATGTGTTGTCCCCAATCTCAGTAAACTCAGATATAATATCACGGAGTATTCCCCTGATTTACCATCTTGGTTTACCTAGATTGGTTATGTCCCCCAATAGGCGTGAAGCGCCCTTTCCGTCAATCTCCTCAGTCTCATGCCTATTTCCAGACTAGGCTTCACCGAGACGGTCGTCATACCAAAACGTTCTCGACCCCTAAATTGGGACTTGGGTGTTTTTCTTGATTCCTATTTTTTTATCACTCCCAACTCCCCGCAACTATCCCAACAAAGATCCGTGATTTTTTCATCGAACCAGTGGCCGTTGAATGACGACATATAAACATGCACAGGTTATTACACGAAGAATGTACGTTTCCTGTTCCCTTGGATTTCACATCTTCATTTTATCAAACGAATTTCTTCGTTCCCACTTCGAACTTCCCTTGATATATCTGGCCCCCTTCAGTGTGCAAAGAACTTATAAATAGACACGAGACGTCACTGACCTCGAAAACAGTTGAAATCCGAAATGGGTCGTACAAGACCGTTATTGATTGGCTAACCTATATAGTGGGCTAATACAAACACCATATCAGGAGGAATGACGTCGCTAATAGAGGATGATTTCACTCTACTCACAATCGATGTGTACGTTCCGATTGGTTCATCTCTGGTTCGTAGGTGAAATCTACACTTCGGATTTTGAACACTGAAGGGGGTCAGATAAATCAAGGCAGGTTCGAAATGAGAACGTAGAAATTGGCTGGATAACATGTAGATGAGCGTTCACTGCCCTTTTGATTTTATTTGCGTTACTAATTTTCTCGGACCTCCTATCTATCTTGGTGAGATATCAGGACCCTATATGTCCTTAAAAAATCCCGGCCCACAATCACCATGAGATGCCCTTTTTGGATACCCGTACTTGTTTTGTTTTAGGTGGCTTTCATTGACCCAAATACTGTAAGGACGAAGTTTCATGACTTTTCGTCCAAAACTGTGGCTGTACAGTGCACACAAACAAACAAACAGAAACGGTTGAGTAAATTATAGTATAAGGGTGAGATACTGTTTACTCAAATCGCCTGATAGCAAGAGATCGTTTATATTTCAGTCCTTTGGGGTCGGTGACGTTTTCGTAATGTGAAACGCGTGTCTACTGTGGCGTGCAAAATGGCAAGTTGACTCAACGAAGCTCCTGTACACCTATTGTGTTTTTCTTACATGACGAATAGCCCATGGGCTTTCAGAAAAAAAAGCGTTGTCTGCAAAGTTCCCAGGCGGAGGGAGGTTACAATATTGTTGGCTCACGGTCAAAACCTGTTACATACTTGCGCGGAAATTACTGAAGAACGGCGTCGTGATATCCTTGCATATAATTTGAATGTGACGCCCACTGGCCTCGCCATATATGTTGCTGATCAACATTCAGTTGAACTGCTTCAACCTGAAGGAAAATCTATGGAAGCCGGATGCGGCCATTCGTGCCTTCGTAACTTCGCCTTACTCACAACGCGAAGCGACGAAGCCGCGAAGTCACGAAGCCGCAAAGTCGCGAAGGCGCGAAGTCGCGAAGGCGCGAAGTCGCGAAGGCGAAGCTGCGAAGCCACGAAGCGGCGAAGGCGAAGACGCGAAGGGACGAAGCGAAGTGACGAAGTTGTACAGCATCGTCCCTTCGTGTCTTCGCCTTCGCCCCTTCGTGGCTTCGCCTTCGCCCCTTCGTATCTTCGCTTTCGCCCCTTCGCGTCTTCGCCTCTTCGGCTTCGTCCCTTCGCGTCTTCGCGCCTTCGTCCCTTCGCGTCTTCGCCCCTTCGCGCCTTCGCCTTATGCTCTCTGTTGATTTATACATAATCGGGGCGTTAGTTGATAGTTAGGAGGAGGGAGTGAAATGAACATCGCACTGCATATAACTTTTCGCCTACGTACATGGGCTGTCTGGCTAAGGTTAACAGGGTGTTTCGAAGGCTGCAGGTTCTGCTTCAGTATGTAAGTATAGCCTGCGAGGCGAGTTGCTTATATAATGCAATATATGTTATAATATAACATAAGTAATGATTTAAGCTCAATGAGGTGTTTGTATGTATGTCTGTTGTACACTAGAACTGAAGTTGAGCTGGATATTTTCATTTTCCGCGAACGAGGCCAGTCAAGTCGGGCACATCATCCCATCACTTATGTACGGTTAGCAGAAGTGAAAATCAAGTCCTTTATTTCGCCTGTTGCAATTTGTAGCTATAGTTCAGTAGAGTTTGGCAGGTGAAATCCGCCAATGTTTCGTAGAAAATTAATGGAATAGAACGTTTAACAATATGTAGCTTGTCTTGCATTTATTTACAATATAGTTCAATCTGACTAAAACCAGATCCACAAAGGGTAAGTGGATAGCTTCATCGTATTTGAGTAACCAACGCAGCACTCCACTACGACGAATTGTCTGCGAGGTTTTACACAGTCCGACCGTCTGCTTAGCTGGTCCGACGGTTTGCAGCTGATCGGTAAATTTGTAGACGAGATGTGAGGTGGTGGTGACTTAGAAATTCGGATATTTTCATATTTCTTCTGAGATTATGGGAAATATTAAGGGACAGTCATTTATGTGATAGGACAGTCGTCATCCCGACAGGTCTTTTACATAGCAGAAGGCAGTCATATAAGGTATTGAGCGATGATTGGGGCCGATGCTGTTTTGTCAGTGAAGTTTCGTTTTCAAATTGCTCGTATTCTCTTGAACGACAATATTCTGTACTTCTGAATTTGTTTAGCTATCCGCTATTCAATACTCTTTGCATATCATATATGTGGATATCGTTACAATCATGAGACCACGTGCGTCATTCCGGCCGACGGTAATCAGCATGAAGGTAAAGCTATGCTGATTACCGTCCGCCACAATGACATACATGATCTCATGATTGTAACGATGTCCACACTGATGATGATTAACCCTATCTGGGCTGGGCGATTTGGGGTGTATCGCAGCCTGGTGGGGGGGGGGGAAGTGCCCCCCCTATATATTTTCTCTACCAATAAGGCTAGAGCGCTGAAACTTACCACAAAGTATCTTTGGTTCAAGCTCTACCGGGAAATGTAAAAAAATCCCAGATGGCCGCCATGATGACGTCACAGTGACGTCATCTTCTCGGAAGCCATTTTTCGGCCTTTTTGAGGTCGATTTTTCGAAATTTTCATTTTTCTGATTTTTCTCTCGAAAAAAATCAAATGAAATATAGAATAATTGGTTTTTCGAAAATAAAATACTTTCAAAGCCTTTTAGGCAAAGAAAATGTGAAGAAATGGAGCGAAAAGATTGAAAAACACGACTTTCGCGGATACCACATGGCCGCCATTTTGAATTTACCCATGATCCTCTGCCCGGGGGTACATGAAAATAGGCTCCAAATGACTCCAATAAGATAAGCTTGAAAGTCACCAAGTTTCAGCCTCCTCGGTTTGGTCGTTTCGGAGCAGTAGAGAAAAGTT